>JAQQST010001284.1:0-13005 GCA_028646485.1 Cryptoprocta ferox | reverse complement strand
GTCCATTGTTTCTTTAGTGATTTTCTGTCTGGTTGATCTATCCATTGCTCTAAGTGGAGGGTTAAAGTTCTCTGCAATTAACACATTCTTATCAATAAGATTGTTTCTGTTTGTGATTGTTTTATGTATTTGGGTGCTCCTGAATTCGGTGCGTAGATGTTTATAATTGTTAGCTCTTCCTGATGGAGAGACCCTGTAATTATTATATAATGTCCTTCTTCATCTTTTGTTACTACCTTTACTTTAAAGTCCAGTTTGTCCGATATAAGTATGGCTACTCTGGTTTTGATAGATATTTCTCCATCCCCTTACTTTCAATCTGAAGGTGTCTTCAGGTCTAAAATAACTCTCTTGTAGACAGCAAATAGATGGATTTTGTTTTTTTTATCCATTCTGCTACCCTATGTCGTTTGATTGGGGCATTCAGTCCATTTACATTCAGTGTTATTATTGGAAAATGTGGGTTAAGATTCACTGTGTTCTCTATAGAGTTGATGCTTGTAGTGGCGTCTCTGGTACCTTCTATTCCTTGCAACGTTTCCCTCATAGAGTCCCTCTTAGGGTTTCTTGTAGGGCTGGTTTGGTGGTGATGAATTCTCTCAATTTTTGTTTCTTTGGGAACACCTTTATCTCTCTTTCTATTTTGAATGACAGGCGTCCTGGATAAAGGATTCTTGGCTGTATATTTTTTCTGTTCATCACATTGAAGATTTCCTGCCATTCCTTTCTGGCCTGCCAAGTTTCAGTAGATAGGTCTGTAACCACTCTGATAGGCTTCCCTTTGTATGTTAGGGCCCTTTTATCCCTAGCTGCTTTAGAATTCTCTCCTTATCCTTAAATTTTGCCAGTTTCATTATGATATGTCGTGCTGAAGGTTGATTCAAGTGACGTCTGAGGGGAGTCCTCTGTGCCTCTTGGATTTCAATGTCTATATCCTTCCCCAGATTGGGAAAGTTCTCGGCTATAATTTGATCAAGCACCCCTTTAGGACCTTTTTCTCTTTCTTCATCCTCTGGAATTCCTATTATACGGATATTGTTCTGTTTGATTGTATCACTCAGTTCTCGAATTCTCCTTTTGTGCTGCTGGATCAACTTCTCTCCTTTTTCTCAGCTTCCTCTTTTTCTATAATTGTGTCTTCTAATTCACCTATTCTCCTCTCTGCCTCTTCCATCCGTGCAGTGGCAGCCTCCATTTTATTATGCACCTCATTTATAGCATTTTTTAGCTCATCACAGCTATTTTGAAGGTATCTAGTCTTTGTATCAGTAGCTTCTCTGATGTCTTCCATGCTTTTTTCAAGCCCAGCGATTAATTTCATGACAATTCTTCTACATTCTTGTTCCATTATGTTGCTCATATCTGTTTTGAGCAATTCTGTAGCTGTGACTTCTTCCTGGAATTTCTTTAGAGGAGAGTTCTTCTGTTTCATCATTTTGGCTAGTTTTCTGTCTCTTGTCAGTTTTAAAAGTTTGTTATGCACCTCTGCACCTCTGTGTATTGCTATATTAAAGGAGGCTCATTGACTGTCTGGGGCCTGTCCATTCAGGAAGTGTTCTTTTAATGGTGTCTCTTGGTTTGTCTTGTTGTGCCTTTGGTTATTTTATTTCCCTACTCAGTGATATTTGGGTCTCTCCACCATGTGTACTTTGGCTTGCTTCTTGAGGTAGCCCTGAAAAGGAAAACAGATAGACAAACACATGGGGAACAAAAGCAGGCAAACGCATAGTCAAATCAAACAAACAAGCCAACCAACAGGGGAAAGAAAAAAGCGGGGGGGCAAGAAAAACAACAAAAGATGAAGGACAGTCTAAAAGCATAAAACCAGAAATCCCAGCTACAAATAAAGAGAAGGGTGGAGGCAGTGTTGTTGGAAGAGCATATACAAAGAGAGAGCTGACAAGGGTGTGGAGGAAGTGAAATTGAACTATGACCAGGCAGAGAGACTAAAAGGCTTAATTAAGAGAGAGAAAGAGGAGAATATGGTAAGAGGTGAGAAGTAAAAAAGGAAGATAATGTTACCCAAAGAACTATATAGTCTGATTATTTCATAGAGAGAAAGAAAGGAAGTTACCATCAAGAGAATGGATTAAGTATGACTGTTTAGGCAAACCAATGTCCCGTGAAAGGTAGAGATAAGAATGGGATAAGGGAAAATATATCTGAATAGCAATAATTGATCTAATCACAGAATGCACCAATGGTGGTCTTACCAGGGCTCTGAAAAAAAAAGGCAGCTCTCCAGCGCGGATGGGCGTGGTTTGGTGTAGTTAGGTCTGATGGCCTGCTCCCCGAGGCCCCGTCTTAGTGGTTGTGGGGAGAGAATGGCAGCGCAGCAGTCCCTTGTGGAAACAAGCGTTGCAACCCACTCTTTTGGGCCCAATCTCCCTGTGCCGAGGGCGGGCCAAGTTGTATTTTCACAGACCTGCCTTGTTTCCAGATCCTAGTCCACACACTTTACTGATACCGCCTGAGATGAGATGTACTCCTGCAGGCGGGCGGCTAGGAGTACTCCTGCAGGCGGGCGGCTTCCTAGCCGGGGATCTAGTAGGGGGAGTAGGGAAGCAGTTTCTCCTGGCACAGCCTGGGATCGGGGCGCTGAGCCCAAGGAAAGCGCCCCAGCTAGGGAGAAAGGATCTCACTCCCCACACCCTGCGGTTATAGATGGGATGATAGGATCCCTCTCTGTCCCAGGCTGAGGTTTTTCTCCTCTCTAGAGACAGCTCTATGAGCGTCCTCAGCCTCTTTTTCTTCCCCTCGTCTCTCCGCGGCTCTGTGTGTCTCTGCGAGGCTCTGTGCGGAAGGGGCTCCCTCCTCTCCTAGCCTCCGGTCCCGGCCTGTTTTTGTCTTCCCCAGTTCACATTCAGGCACCTATGATGCTGTCTTCTTAATGGACTCTGTCTCTTTTCCTCCCAGACTCTTGCGGATCAGAGTATTGTGGCTTCAGTCCTCTTAAATTGATAGACACAGGCAGGCAAAACATATAGAGCTCCCTACTTCTCCGCCATCTTGCCCCAGTAGGTAATTCTTCTTTAAATGTTTGTAAAACCCACCATTGAAGCCAGCTGGTCCTGGGCTTTTCTTTGTTGAGAGGTTTTTGATTACTGGTTCAATATCCTTACTAGTAATTGCCCTATTCAGATTTTCTATTTCTTCCTGATTCATTGGCGGTAAGTTGTTTGTTTTAAGAATTGTTTCATTTCTTCTAGGTTTTCCAGTTTGTTGACATAATATTCTCTTATGACTCATTGTATTTCTGTAGTATCAGTTGTAATGTTTTCTTCTTCACTTATATTTTTGCAGATTTTGGGTTCTTCTTCCCTTGCTTAGTCTTGCTAAGGGTTTGTCAATTTTATCTATTCAAAGAACCAACTCTTAGTTTGTTTAATCTTCTCTATTGTTTTCCTGTTCTTTATTTTATTTATTTTTGCTCTAATCTTTATTGTTTCCATTCTTCTGCTAACTTTGGGCTCAGTTGATTCTTTTTTGAGTTCCTTTACACATCAAGTTCAGTTGTTTTGGGGGATTTTTCTTGCTTCTTCTTATCATAGGCATATAATGCTCTTAATATCCCTCTTGGAACTGCTTTTGCTGCCATCCCATAAGTTCTGCTTTGTTGTATCTATCTCCATTTTTATTTGTCTCAAGAAGTTTTATTATTTCCTCTTTAATTTCTATCTTTGGTCCATTGGTTATTCAAGAGAGTATTGTTTAATTTTCATGTGTTCATAAATTTTCTAATTTTCCTCTTGTTATTCATTTCTAGTTTCATGCCATTCTGGTCAGAGAAGATACTTGGTATGATTCTACTCTTCTTGAATTTACTAAGGCTTGTTTTGTGGGCTAACATATGGTATCTCCTAGATAATGTTCCATGTGCACTTGAGAAGAATGTATATGCTGCTGCTGCTGTATAGAATGTTTTGTAGAGATCTGTTAGGCCCATTTGGTCTATAGTGTTATTCAAATCAACTGGTTTCTCATTAATTCTCAGTCTGGATGATCTATCCATTGTCAGGAGTGTGGTATTAAAGTCTCCAACTATTATTGTTTTAGTGTTTATTTCTGCTTTTAGCTCTGTTAGTTTTTGCTTTATATGTTGAGTGCATAAATATTTACAATTGTTTTATGTTCTTGATGTATTGATCCCTCCATTGATATATAATGGCCTTTCCACCTCTTTTTATCATTTTTAGTTTAAAGTCTATTTTTTTCTGATATAAGTATATCTACCTCTATTTTGTTGTTGTTGTTGTTGTTGTTACCATTTCCTTGAAATGACTTTTCCTATCCCCTCACTTTCAGCCTATGTGCAACTTTAAGGCTAAAGTGAGGTTCTTTAGGCAGTATTTCTTTAAATCTTGCTTTTAAAATCTATTCAGCCTTTCTATGTCTTTAAACTGGAGAGCCTCCTGTCTTTTTTCATGTTTTGTTGTCTTTTGGTATTAGTATGCTTTGACTTCTTTCTCATGTTCTTTTGTGTAATCGCTACAGGTTTTTCCCTTGTGGTTACCATGAGGCTTGCATAAAATATCTTAAAATTATAATACCCTATTTTAAGCTGATAACAACTTTTTAAAAATTTTATTTTATTTTTGAGAGAAAGAGAGAGCACAAGCAGGGAAGGGGCAGAGAAAGAGGGAGAGAGAGAAGCCCAAGAAGGCTCCACGCTGCCAGTGCAGAACCTGACACAGGGCTCGATCTCACGAATAATGGGATCATGACTTGAGCCAAAATCAGGAGTTTGATGCTCAACCAACCGACCCAGCTGCCCTAAAGTGATAACAACTTAACTTTAATACAACTTCTAAACTTTACACTTTTACTTCTCTTCTCCTTCCTTACATTTCAGGTTATCGTTATTAAAAGTTACATGTTTTTATATTTTGTAACTAATGACAATTATAGTTATAGTTATTTTTACTACACTCATTTTTTAATTGTTAAACTACAGTTTAAGTGAATTATTCACCGCCATTAACAAATTACAGAATCTACCTTGAGACGTCCTTTTCAAATAGTGCTTGACAAAAATAATCATTTTTTAAGGTGAAAGTTTATTGGTTTAGGGGCACCTGGGCGGCTCAGTCAGTTAAGCGCCCGACTCTCAGTTTTGGCTCAGGTCATGATCTCACGGTTCTTGGAAATGAGCCCCACGTCAGGCTCTGTGCTGACAGTGCAGAGCCTGCTTGGGATTCTCTCTCTCCCTCTCTCTACCCCTTCCCCACTCATGCTGTCTCTGTATCTCTCTAAATAAATAAATAAATACATACATAAATACTTTTAAAAATTAAAAAAGAAAAACTTTATTGGTTTAATTTTAGGCCTTGTAAAAAGATCTTTATATCAAATCCACTCCATTTAAAGCACTCAGAACAAAATATTCCAGGTGTCCAAATGGGTGCATCAGAACAACCAGGTCAAAATATCATGTACCGGTGTGTGTGTGTGTGTGTGTGTGTGTGAGAGAGAGAGAGAGAGAGAGAGAGAGAGAGAGACAGAGAGAGAGAGAGAGAGAGAGACTCATGTGAGACTCATGTAAGTAAAATAATGGTCACTGGCTACATCCTGCCTTTATGAACACTTCGGTCAGCCCAAGTACCTGTGGGCCTGAGAGCCTCGTTTGGTGTACATAGTGTGTGTCCATGAGTGCAAAGGTGTCTATAACCACAGAAATAGTCTGCCAGAGTGTTTTCATCTGTGACCTTGACTTTACCTTTAGCTGGGGTGAGGAAGTAAGGCTGATCCATGGGGAGAAAAGCTGCTATTTGCACCCCCTCCTCATGCTTTAATTGCTGCCATCGGTCCAGCTAGCCTTCCTAACAAAGTCCCTCCAGTGGAAAGTCATCAAATGCTTCATAAAAGATAAGGGAGCCTGGTGCAAGATCTGCTCAGGCTGCACCTGTTTCCCAATAAGGTGCACAGAATTGAAGAGTATGAGCCTTTTGAGACCCCAGACTTTTAAGATTTTACAGTGCAGAGAGACCAGGAACCTAGCCTCCTTAAGTGCCAGCACACTGGCATCCTTGGCAGTCTGAAGGAGTGAGGGCTGGGAGGGTGGAATAGAACTGCGTGAGGAGAGTGCAGACAGGCCTGCAGTGGGACTAGGCTGACTGAGTGGGCTCAGTCTCGGTCTGTGGGCAAGCTTCAGGATGCATGGACTGGGCCCAATTCAAAGATGATACAGGCTCCAATGCCATCTGTCATCCCCACTACACCCTTTCTATGGATGGGACTCTCAATTCTCTTGCCTGGATGATTGCATTGGTCTATTCTGATCTTCCTATGGCTCTTCTTTCCCTCTCCAGTCCATGATCCATACAGTGTCCAGAGTGACCTGTATTTTTATTTTTTAGAGATTTAATTTTTTTTACATTTATTAATTTTTGAGAGACAGAGAGAGACAGAGCACAAGTGGGGGAGGGGCAGAGAGAGATGGAGACACAGAATCCGAAGCAGACTCCAGGCTCTGAGCCATCAGCACAAAGCCCGATGTGGGGCTCAAACTCACAAACTGTGAGATCATGACCTGAGCCGAAGTCGGACGCTTAACTGACTGAGCCACCCAGACACCCCCAGAGTGAACCTTCTAAAACAGGCTCAATCTCATCACTCCAAGACTGAAATCCTTTACTGATTCCCTAGTGTCTATGACAGAATTTCTCAAACTCTGTGGCCTGGGATAATCACTGGGATCTGGTGACAAAAGAGGCTCTAAGAATAATAAGGTAAGAGAATGATGGGCTCAACAAAGTAAAGCAGGCATCTTTATTGCAGGACAGATCAGCACTTGTACTGTGATAATATGTACTGAAGCACATCAAAACCCTCCTCTATGTCATCTTTCTCACAGGACATTATGTTCAGCAGAACTCAGTTTGGGAAACACTGGCTCTCTGGGACCTGGTGCCTGCCTGCACCTCCAGCCCCCTGTGTCCACTAATATTGTCCCTTCAACTGAAATGCCTTCCTTGACCCTTCATTTGCCTGACTAATTCTTACTTTGAGGACTTTTAGACTGTGTCTCCTCCAGGAAACCTACCATGGCTATCCCCACCCACTACCCATCACTCAGCCTCCAGGCTGTGCCTATCTTTGACTTCTCAGTAATGGCCATGTATTTAAATGATTTCTATATTTGTCTCCTGAATGATATTTTTAGGTCCTTGTAGGCAGGGTCTCAGCTTTATTCAACTCTGGGCCCAGAGCCCAGCACAGGGCCTCCCAGTTCTCAGTGAATGCTGGATGGAGAGATAGGACAGAAAGAGCAGCAGAGAAAAAAGAAGAAAAAGAAAGCTTAAGAAAGAGAAAGATAGATAAGGCGCCTGGGTTGTTCAGTTGGTTGAGCATCCAACTCTTGATTTCAGCTCAGATCATGATCTCAGGGTCATGGGATTGAGCCCCACATCAAGCTACATGCTGTGCGTGGAGCCTGCTTAAGATTCTCTCTCTCCCTCCCTCTGCCCCTCTCCCCACCCCTCTCTGTCTCTCTAAAATAAAATAATAATAATAATAAAAGAGAAGGATAGAAAGAAAGAAGGAATGACGGAGCAAAAGCAAGTACGTTTGAATCTTGAACAACGTGGGTTTGAATTGCATGGGTCCACTAATATGTGGAAGTCTTTAGAGTACAAGACTGTGAATGTATTTTCTCTTTCTTATGATTTTCTTAATAACATTTTCTTTTCACTAGCTTACTTTATTGTAAGAATAGAGTTTATAGTAAATAATACATAAAACATACAAAATATGAGTTAATTGTTTGTGTTATCAGTAAGGCTTCCACTCAACAGTAGACTGTTAGTAAAGTTTTGGGGGATTCAAAGGTTATACATGAATTTTTAACTATGTGGGGGGTTGACACCCCTAATTCTCACATGTTCAAGCATCATCTATAAGGAAGCTTTTGATAGGAAGCCCTCAGAATGCTCCAGGTTCTATGTGTCAAGTTAATGTACTTGAAATTGAACAGTAGTGCATTATATAAGATACACTATGCAGCTTTAGTAAGAATGGCTGATAGTTCATAGCTTATTGACATCCAGTGATGCTGTAGCCCACAAACACCAGGGAGGACAGTACATCGGGACAGTCCAGCCTACTAATTCAGCAGTGTTCACTAATTTGAAAAAACAGTGTCTGCTAAAAAGCTCAGGTGGGCCATCCCCCTGGTCAGGTGACCATCATTTGGCTCTCAGGAAGCACATGTGAGTGTCAGGTTCTACTCAACTGGGGCCTTGCCCACAAACTGTTGAAGTTCTTGTATGGGAGGATAGGCCTGAGGACTCACCCATCTCCTTAGAAGGGCGTTGGGGCATCCTAGTCTCCATGCAGGTGATACACCTCTTGTCTCTCTGCCTCTGTTTCCCTCTCCTTCCTTCTGAGGCTCAGAGTTTGGAAGTGGGGAAAAGAGACACTAGAAAGCAAGGCCAATGCTTCGGATTCTGTGTCTCCCTCTCTTCCTGCCCCTCCCCTGCTCATGATCTGTCTCTCTGTCTCAAAAATAAATAAGCATTAAAAAAAAAAGAGGAAGAATGGGCAAGACGGCAGAGAAGTAGGGAGCTCTGTAATTTTCACCCGCCTGCATCTATCAAACTGAGAAGGACTGAAGCCACAGTACTCTGATCTGCAAGAGTGGGAGGAAAACACAGAGTCCAGAAAGAAGACAAACTCAAATGTGCCTGAGTGAGTGCGAACTGGGGAAATAAAAACGGACCCGTCCGGAGGTGCGGAGGGGAGGGAGCCCCAGCCCAATGCACACCTGGGGAGAGTGGAGGAGAGCACACAGAGCCCCAGAGAGACAAGGAGAAGAGAAAGAGAGACTGAAAATGCTCATGGAACTATCTCTAGAGAAGAGAAAAAAACTTGGCCGGGGATGGAGAGGGATATTATCATCCCATATATAACCGCTGGGCTCGGGGAGAGAAATCCATCCCATTTAGCTGGCGCATTCTTCCTTGGGCTCGATGTGCCGGCGCCGATTCCAGGAGGTGCCAGGAAAACAGCTACCTGACTCTCCCTACTTGATCCCAGCTAGGAAGCCGGCCGCCTGCAGAAGTACATCTCATCTCCGGAGGTAGCATTAAAGTGCATGGACTAGGGTTTGGAAACGAGGCAGGTCTTGGAAAACACAACTTGGCTCGCCAGCGTCACAGGGAGATGGGACTCAAAAGAGTGGCCTGTAACACTTGGTTTGAGAATGGCTTGGGGCGCCGCCATTCATATCCCCGCAACCACCAAGGCGGGACCTCGGAGAACAACCCCTGAGACCTAGCTGCACGAAACCACACCCATCCACGCGGGAGAGCAGCCTTATTTTTCTTCTTTCCATCCAGATATATTTTCCCTTATCTCATTCTTATCTCACCCCATGGCTGGTTATACGCTTTTAGACTGTCCGTTGTCTTTTGTTGTTTCTTTCCCCACCCCTTTTTTTTCCTTTTTTTTTTCTTTTCTTTTTCATTCCCCTTTTGGTTTGCTTGTTTGTTTGATCTGTCTGTGTGTTTGCCTGCTTTTGTTCTCGGTGTGTTTGTCTGTCTGTTTTCATTTTAAAGGCTACTTCAAGAAACAATCAAAAGTACACATGATGGAGAGTCCCAAATATCACTGAGTAGGGAAATAAAATAATCAAAAGCACAACAAGAGAAACCGAGAGACACCAATAAAAGAACACATCCTGAAACGACAGGCCCTAGACAGTCAATGAGCCTCCTTTAATAGAGCAATACTAACAAATGCACAGTGCATAACGAGCTTCTAAAACTGACATAAGAGAGAAAGCTAGCCAAAATGATGAAACGTAAGAACTTTCCTCTAAGGAAATTCCAGGAAGAAGTCACAGCCACAGAACTACGTAAAACAGATATAAACAACATAGCTGAATAAGAATTTAGAACAACAGTTATAAAATTAATCGTTGGGCTTGAAAAAAGCATCAGAAAAGCTACTGATATAAAGATTAGGGACCTTCAAAATAGCTGTGACGAGTTTAAAAAGGCTATAAATGAAGTGCATAATAAAATGGAGGCGGCCTCTGCACGGATTGAAGAGGCAGAGAGGAGAATAGGTGAATTAGAAGACACAGTTATAGCAAAAGAGGAAGCTGAGAAAAAGAGAGAGAAATTGATCTAGGAGCACTAAAGAAGAATTTGGGACCTGAATGATACAATCAAACGGAACAATATCAGTATCATAGGAATTCCTGAAGAAGAAGAAAGAGAAAAAGGTCCAGAAGGGGTGCTGGATCAAATTATAGCTGAAAACTTCCCTAATGTGGGAAAGGAAATAGACACTGAAACCAAGAAGCGCAGAGAACTCCCCTCAGATGTAACTTGAATACACCTTTGGCACGACAAATCATAGTGAAACTAGCAAAATATAAGGATAAAGAGAGAATTCTGAAAGCGGCTAGAGATAAAAGGGCCCTAACATACAAAGGGAAGCCTATCAGAGTGGTTACAGACCTATCTAATGAAACATGGCAGGCCAGAAAGGAATGGCAGGAAATCTTCAATGTGATGAACAGAAAAAATATGCAGCCAAGAATCCTTTATCCAGGAAGTCTGTCATTCAAAATAGAAGGACAGATAAAAGTGTTCCCAAAGAAACAAAAATTGAGAGAATTCATCACCACCAAACCAGCCCTACAAGAAATCCTAAGAGGGACTCTATGAGGAAAATGTAGCAAGGAATACAAGGTACGAGAGACGCCACTACAAGCATCAACTCTATAGAGAACACAATGAATCTAACCCACATTTTCCAATAATAACACTGAATGTAAATGTACTGAATGCTCCAATCAAACGACATAGGGTAGCAGAATGGATAAAAAAAAAATCCATCGATTTGCTGTCTACAAGAGAGTTATTTTACACCTGAAGACACTTTCAGATTGAAAGTAAGGGGATGGAGAAATATCTATCATGCGACTGGAAGTCAAAAGAAAACAAGAGTAACCATACTTATATCAGACAAACTGGACTTTAAAGTAAAAGCAGTAACAAAAGATGAGGAAGGAAATTATATAATAATTACAGGGTCTCTCCATCAGGAAGAGCTAACAATTATAAACATCTATGCGCTGAATTCGGGAGCACCCAAATACATAAAACAATCACAAACAGAAACAATGTTATTGATAAGAATGTGCTAATTGCATGGGATTTTAATACTCCACTTAGAGCAATGGATAGATCAACCAGGCAGAAAATCACTAAAGAAACAATGGACCTGAACGACACATTGGAACAGATGGAATTGATAGATATATTTAGAACTCTGCATCCTGAAGCTAGGGAATTCACCTTCTTCACAAGTGCGCATGGCACATTCTCCAAGACAGATCCCATACTGGGGAATAAAGCAGCCCTCCATAAATATAAATGAATCGAGATCATGCCATGCACACTTTCAGATCACAATGCTATGAAAATTCAAATCAATCCCAGGAAAAAGTCTGGAAAACCACCAGAAATGTGGAGGTTACAAACCAACCTACTAAAGAATGATTGGGCCAATAAGCCAATTAGAGAAGAAATTAAAAAATATGTGGAAACAAGTGAAAATGAAAATACAACAATCCAAACTCTCTGGGACACAGCACAGACAGTCCTAAGAGGAAAGTATATTGCAATCCAGGCCTATTTCAAGAAACTAGAAAAAGCGCAAATTCAAAATCTAACAGAGCACCTAAAGGAACTAGAAGGGGAGCAGCAAAAGGACCCCAATCCCAGCAGAAGAAGAGAAATAATAAAGATCAGTGCAGAAATAAACAGTATACAATGGAAAAAAAATAGTTGAACAGATCAATGAAACCAAGAGTTGGTTTTTTGAAAAAATAAACAAAATTGATAAACCTCTAGCCAGGCTCCTCAGAAGGAAAAGAGAGAACACCCAAATAGTCAAAATCATGAATGAAAATGGATCTATTACAACCAATCCCTCAAAAATACAAGCAATCATCAGAGATTACTATGAAAAATTATATGCCAACAAATTGGACAATCTAGAAGAAATGGACAAATTCCTAAACACACATGCACTCCCAAAATTCAAACAGGAAGAGATAGAAAACATGAACAGACCCATAACCAGTGAGGAAATCAAATCAGTTATCAAAAATCTCCCAATGAATAAGAGCCCAGGGCCAGATGGCTTTCCAGGGGAATTCTACCAGACATTTAAAGCAGAGTTAATACCCATTCTTCTCAAGCCATTCCAAAAAATACAAATGGAAGGAAAACATCTGAACTCATTCTACGAAGCCAGCATCACTTTGATTCCCAAACCAGACAGACACCCACCCCCACAAAAAAGAGAACTTCAGGCCAATATCCTTAATGAATACAGATGCAAAAATACTCAACAAGATACAAGCAAATCGAATTCAACAGCATATAAAAAGCATTATACATCATGATCAAGTGGGATTCATTCTTGGGTTACAGGGCTGGTTCAATATTTACAAATCCATCAATGTGATACATCACGTTAACAAAAGAAAAGATAAAAATCACATGATCTTGTCGATAGACACAGAAAAAGCATTTGACAAAATGCAGCATTTTTTCTTAAAAAACCGTCGAGAAAGTCGGGATAGAAGAAACGTACTTAAACATTATAATAGCCATTTATGAAAACCCCACAGCTAATATCATCCTCCATGGGGAAAAACTAAGAGACTTCCCACTGAGATCAGGAACACGACAGGGATGTCCCCTCTCACCACTGTTGTTTAACATAGTGCTGCAAGTCCTAGCATCAGCAATCAGATAACAAAAGGAAATAAAAGGCATCAGAATCGGCAAAGAAGAAGTCAAACTTTCACTTTTCGCAGATGACATGATACTCTACGTGGAAAACCCGACCGACTCCACCAGAAGCCTACTAGAACTGATCCAGGAATTCAACAAAGTCGCAGGGTACAAAATCAACGTACAGAAATTGGTTGCATTTTTATACACCAATAATGAAGCAACAGAAAGAGAAATCAAGAAACTGATC
>JAQQST010001283.1:0-13007 GCA_028646485.1 Cryptoprocta ferox | reverse complement strand
TGAAGTTAAAAAAAAAAAGTTTAAGGGGCGCCTGAGTGGCTCAGTTGGTTAAGTGTCCGACTTCAGCTCAGGTCATGATCTCGTTGTTGATGGGTTCTAGCCCTGCATCAGGCTTTGTGCTGACAGCTCAGAGTCCGAAGCCTGTTTCGGACTCTGTGTCTCCCTCTCTCTCTCTCTGCTCCTACCCCACTTGTTCTCTATTTCCCTCAAAAATAAATAAATGTTAAAAAAATTAAAAAAAAAAGAGTTTATATGTAGGATGATTGGAATGGAGGCAGATATAGAAGGTGAATGGTGTTCAGAGTCCTGAAGAGTTTTTGTGAGGGATGTGAGATTGCCAAAATGGAGTGAATTAAAGGATTGTTGGACAAAATTGAAAAGACAGCTGAGGCTGAGAATCATGTATGTATGATGAACATGGGCACATGGCAGTACTTAACTGCATAAGAACAGGAGGGAAGACAATGGACAAATAGGTTAAATTAGGGGTAGGATTGACCTGGTAGGGTTGGCAGAAACCCAGAGTATAGAACACTAGATGGGTGCTGTTATGAGTTAGGGAAACACACTTACCATGGGGTTCTGGTTGGGAAAGAAGAAATATAAGGGCAGGAGAACACTTTGAAAATTAATTTCTCAGGGCATCTGTGTGGTTAGTTGGTTAAGCATCCAACTGGACTTTGGCTCAAGTCATGATCTCATGGTCATGAAATTGAGCCCCAGTCTGGCTCTATCCTGACAGCATGGACCCTGCTTGGGATTCTTTCTCTCCCCCTCTCTCCCTGCTCCTCTCCCACTTAAACTCATGCTTTCTCTCTCTCTCTCTCTTTTCTCTCTCTCTCTTTCTCTCAAAATAAATAAATAAACTTAAAAAATTAATTTCTCTTGAATTGAGGTATAGGGTGAATTATGGATAGAAAGGATATAGACTGAGTAAATTTTTAGAATTCAAACTTTTAAAGGTATAATTCTGAGTGATAATAAATTCCCAGCAGGTTCATGTGGGTAGACTGTTGAAGTGAAATGAATGCCAGAGATGAAGTTCAGGGAAACAGAGAAAATCAAAGATTCCCTCAATTTAATTAGATAGACAATTAATGGCCACCTAGTATATGCCAGTGAATGTGTTCTGTGTTCTTGTGAACAAGATAAACACATTTCATAACCTAAATTTGCTTACCATTTGGCAGATTGGAAGATAGACTGGTGAATGAAATATGACATGGAATTTACAATTACTCAAGGGGACTAGAAACAGGCAAGAAACGCCAATGGTCCAAGACCAAAGTCTGCAATGAATGTGAAGAAATGACCTAAAAGTAAGACAGCAACAAAGAAGATGGTATAATAATATCTTCAAAAAGGGGTTGATGAACTAAAATTGTAGAACATTGGATGTGATACTGTGAGCTGTTAACAGGTCTACCTTCATCACTAGGCTCTGAAATGCTTTATGGCAGGGACTAGCTCCACATATTTTTATATCCCCCTTGTGGTCTTTGCACACTGTGGTACCTATATAAATGTTTATTGAGCTACCATGATAAAAAGAGACAAAAATTTTTTGATACTCAAATATACTACAGTTGATCCTTGAACAACATGAGGGTTAGGGGTACCAATGCCCTGCACAGTTGAAAATCTGTGTATAACTTTGGACTCCCTCTCTCAAAACTTAACTTTTAATAGTCTATTGTTGACCAGAAGCCTTACGGATAACATGGTCAACTAAAACATATATTGTATGTTTTATGTATTACATACTGTATTCTTACACTAAGTAAGCTAGAGAAAAAATGTTAGGAAAATCATAAGGAAGAGAAAAATACATTTACAGTACTGTACTGTATTTATTGAAAAAAATCTGTATATAACTATGCAGTTCAAAACCATGTTGTTCAAGGGTTGACAGTTATTACTTGTTTCCATGTAACAAATTATTTTAAAACTTAGAAGCTTTGGTGATGTTAGCAATATGACAGAATAGGAGATTGTCCTTGTACCCCCACAGAACCAATAAAACCATCAATGGATGAAATACCTATATAAGAGTTTGGAATCCAAATAAGAGGTTACAGCACCCTAGTGAAAGACAGAAATGAGAAAAGATGCATTCAAAAGGGTAAGAAGAACAGTTTCACTTCACCTATATCACTTTTCTCTCAAGCCAGCACAGCACAGTGCCAAGTGAGATCCCCTCAGCCCATGAATTCTCCCATGGGGGAAAAAGAGGGCAATGCGAGTGGTTAACTTCTCTAGAATTTTAGGGCACTACCTGAGTACTGCACTTCTGTCACACTTCACCCAGAACTTGGAGGGAATTGGGGTGGCTAGGTTGAACTGGAGCTGGCTAAGAACAAAAACAAAGGGAAGAGGCTTCCAACAACTGATGTGAAATTTCAGCAGCTAGTCTGTGGCCCCTGGCAGCTTGCTTAACTTTACACCATGCCAACTGGCCCATCTAGAATCTCTGGCTAGTCTGACTTGTGAAGGGATTTTCTTGCCAAAGCCAGTTAGTGGTGACGACTCCTTTAAATGTACAAACACCAATGCAAGGCTACAAGTATCATGAAGGATCAGAGAAACATGACACCGCCAAAGAAACAAAATAAAGCTCCAGTAACCAACCCTCAAGAGATGAAGATCTACAAACCATCTGACAAAGAATTAAAAATAACCTCTTTTTATTTCTCTTTTAGAGAGAGAGAGAGAGCGAGAGCGAGAGAGAGAGAGAGAGAGAGAGAGAATGAATGAGCAGGGAAGGGGCAGAGGGAGAGAGAGAGAGAGAGAGAGAGAGAGAGAGAGAGAGAGAGAAAGAATCATAAGCAGGCTCACTGCCCAGTGTAGAGCCTGACATGGGGCTCAATCTCATGACCTGAGCCGAAATTGAGAGTCAGATGCTTAATCAACTGAGCCACCCAAGTGACTCTCAAAATAAATTCTTAAAGAAGCTCAGTAAGCCACAAAAAAAAAAAAAAAAGAACCAGATAAATGGAAACAGGAAAGTAATACATTAACAAAATAATTCTAAGCATCTTTTATGACCACAATGGATTGAAACTAGAAATAAAAAAAATATATGAAAATGGAAAATTTCACAAACACATAGAAATTAACATACTATTGCATATCCAATGGGTCAAAGAAGAAATCAAAAAGGATATTAGAAAATATGTCAACACAACATATACAAACTTGAGAAACGTAGCAAAGTAAATTCTAAGAAGGAATTTGATGGTGATAAACACCTACATTAAAAAAGAAGATTGAAATACCCTAAGTTTTTACCCCAAGGAACTAGAAAAAGAACAAATCAAGCCCAAATTTAACATAAAGAAGGAAATAATAAGGATTAAAAGAAAAATGAAAGAATAGAAAAAAAAATCAACAAAACTAAGATTTACTTTCTCTAAAAGATAAATTCAACACACCCTTAGCTAGACTAAGAAAAAAATGAGAGAAGACTCAAATAAATTAACCAGAAATGGAAGAAGAAACTTCATAGCCATTACCACAGATATAAAAAAAGATCATATGCAAATATTATGAACAATTATATGCCAACAAATTGGACAACCTAGGAGAAATAGATAAATTCCTAGAAACATACAACCTACCAAGACTGAATCAAGAATAGAAAACCAAAACAGACCAATAATAAATATGAAGATTGAATTAGTAATCAAATATCTCCCAACAAAGAAAAGCCCAGGATCATATGGCTCTACAGATGAATTCCACTAAATGTTTAAAGAAGAATACCAATCCTTCTTAAACTCTTACAAAATACAGAAGGGAACACTTCCAAACTCATTTTATGAGGTCAGAATCACCCTGATGTCAAACACAAAGACACCACATGAAAAGAAAATTATACACCAATACCTCTGATGAACCTGGATACAAAAATCCTCAGAAAAATATTAGCAAGGGGAATTAAAGAGCATACCAAAAGACTTATATACCATTGCCAAGTAGATTTATCCCTGGGAAGCACGGATGGATCAATACATGCAAATCAATCAATATGATGTACATTGATAGAATGAAGCATAAAAATTACATGATCATTTCAATAGATGCAGAAAAAGCCTGACAAAATTTAAAGCCTTTCCATGATAAAAGCTCTCAACAAACCAAGTATAGGAAGAACTTTCCTAAACATAATAAAGACCATATATAAAAGGCCACAGCTAACATGATACTCAATGGGAAAAAGCTGATCACTTTCCTATAGGATATGGAACAGGGCAGGGATGCCTACTCTCACCACTTCTATTCAACCTCATACTGGAAGTCCTAGTCAGAGAGATGAGGCGAGAAAAAGAAAGAAAATGATCCAAACTGGAAAGGAACAAGTAAAATTATCTGTTTGCATACGACATGAACTTATATGTATAAATTCTAAAGTCTCCACAAACACACAAAATACTACTTGAATTCAGCAAAATTTCAGGATAAAAAATCAACATACAAAGATCCCCTGCATTTCTATACAGTAACAATGATCTATCTGAAAAAGAAATTTGAAAGACACTCCTATTTACAATAGCATCAAAAAAAAATACTTAGCAATAAACTAAACCAAGGAGGTAAAATATTCATACACTTAAAAGTATAAAACACTGATGAAAATATTAAAGCATACAGAAATAAATGTAAACACATTCTTTGTTTATAGATTGGAAGAATCAGTATGTTAAAAAAGTCCGTACAACCCAAAATGATCTATAGACTCAATTCTATCTTTATCAAAATCCCAATGGCACCCACAACCATATGGTCTATTAATCTTCAACAAAGCAAGACAGAATATCTAATGGCAAAAAGATAGCCTCTTCAACAAATGGTTTTGGGAAAACTAGAAAGCAACATGCAAAAGAATGAAATTGGACCACTTTCTTACACCACAGACAAAAATAAATTCAAAATGGATGAAAGACTTAAATGTGAGACTTCAATTCAAACCATAAAAATCTTAGAGGAGAACACAGGCAGTAAACTCTTTGACAATGGCTGTAGCAACTTCTTTCTCGGAATGTCTCTGGAGGCAAGGGAGACAAAAGCAAAAATAAACTATTGGGATCTCATTAAGATAAAAAGCTGATGCACAGCAAAAGAGACAATCAACAAAACTAAAAGAAAGCCTATGGAATAAGAGAAGATATTTGCAAATGACATATCCAGTAAAGCATTAGTATCCAAAATACATAAAGAACTTCTAAAACTCAATACTCAAAAAAACAAATAATGCAATTTAAAAGTGGGCATGAATAGACAGTTTTCTAAAGAAGACATCCAGATAGCCAACAAACACATGAAAAGATGCTCAACATCACTCATCATCAGGGAAATACAAATCAAAACTACAATGAGATATCATCTCACACCTGTCACAATGTATAAAATCAACAATACAAGAAACAATAGGTGTTGGTAAGGATGTGGAGAAAGGGAACCCTCTTGTACTGTTGGTGGGAATGAAAACTGGTGCAGTAACTATGAAAAACAGTATAGAGTTTCCTCAAAAAGTTAAAAATAGAACTAACTTACCATCTGGCAATTGCACTCCCAGGTATTCACCAAAAGAATACAAAAATGCTAATTCAAAGGAATACATGCATCCTGATGTTTATAGCAGTATTATCTACAATAGCCAAATTGTGGAAAGAGCCCAAATGTCCATCAACTGATGAATGGATAAAGAAGACGTGGTATGTATGTATATACAATGGAATATTATTCAGTCAAAAAAAGAATGAAATCCTGCCATTTGCAAGCTAGAAAGTATTATGCTAAGCGAAATAAGTCAGAGAAAATCAAATTCCATGTGATATCACTCATATGTGGAGTTTAAGAGACAAAAAAAAAAAATAAAGGGGGATATAAGAGGGAGGCAAACCAAAAAACAGACTCTCAGCTATAGAGAACAAACTGATGATCAGAGGGAAGGTTGGGGGGGATGGCTAAGGTAGGTGATTGGGATTAAGGAAAGCACTTGCTGTGTGATGAACTCTAGGTGTTGTATGGAAGTGCTGAAATCACTATACTGTACACATGAAACTAATATTATACTGTATGTTAACTAACTAGAATTAAAAAAAAAACCCAAAATCTCAACAGCATTTTTCAGAGAAAAAGAAAAAATTCCTAACATTCATGTTAAATCACAAAAGACCCAAAAGAGCAAAAGCAATTTTGAGAAAGAACAACAAAGTTGGAGGCACACTTACTTCCTGATATCAAAACATATTATAAAGCTACATAATCAAAACAGTATGGTACTGGTATAAAAACAGACATATAGATTGATGGAACAGATAGAGAGCTTATAAATAAACATAAATATAATTAACAACTTGTCTTCAACAAGGGTGCCAAGAATACATAATGGAGAAACGATAGTTTCTTCAATAAATGGTGCCGGGAAAACTGGACATCCACATGTGAAAGAATAAATTTGGACCCTTATCTTACACAAGAATTAATTCAAAATAGATTAAAGACTTAAGTGTTAGACCTGAAACCACAAACCTCATAGAGGAAAACATAGGGGCAAAGCTTCTTGACATTGGTCTTGGCAATGATTTCTTGGATATTACACCAGAAACATTGGCAAGAAAACCAAAAATAGACAAATGGGATTACATCAAACTGAAAAGCTTCTGCACATCAAAGAAAACAGTCAACTCTATGTGAAGACAACCTATGGAATCAGAGAAAATATTTGCAAACTATACATCTGACAGATGATTAATATTGAAAAAATATAAGGAACTTATACAACTCAATAAAAAAAGCCAAAATAGCCTAATTAAAAAAATAAACAAAGGAAGTGAACAGACATTTCTTCAAAGAAGACATTCAAATGACCAACAAGTATATGAAAAGGTGCTCAACATCACTACTCCTCAGGGAAGTACAAACCAAAACCACAATGAGATAAAACTTCACACCTGTTAGGATGGCTATTATCAAAACAAAATAAAAACAAAGATAGCAAGTGTGGGCAAGAATGTTGCAAAAAGGGAACCCTTGTACACTGTTGGTAGGTATGTAAAGCATTATAGCCATTATGAAAAAACAGTAATGGAGGTTCCTCCAAAAATTAAAAATAGAACTACCATATGATCTGGCAATCCCGCTTCTGGGTATATACACAAAGGAATTCAAATCAGGATCTGAAAGTGACATCTGCATTCCCATGCTCACTGCAGCATTATTCTCACAATAGCCAAGACATGGTAGCAAACTTTATGCCCATTACTAGATAGATGGATAAAGAAAATGTAGTACACACATGTACACACACACACACACACACACACACACTCCTAACTGGAATATTATTCAGCCATGGGAAGAAAATCCTGTCATTTGGGACAACACAGATTAACCTACCAGAGATGAACCTGGAGGACATCATGCTAAGTGAAATAAACCAGAGACAGAAGGACATATTCTACATAATACCACTTACATGAGGGATCTAAAATAGTCAAACTCAAAAGCAGAGAGTAGAATGTTGGTGTTCAGAGGCTAGTGGAGTAGGCAATGGGGTATTAGTCAAAGCATACAAAGTTTCATTTATATAAGATGAATAAATCCTCAAGATCTACTGTACAACACACAGCCTATAGTTAACAATCCTATATTGTACACTTAAATTTTGCTGAGAGTAGATTGTATGTTAAGTGTTCTTATCACAAATAATAATAAAAAGAGGAAGGGTGTAAATTTTTGAAGGTGATGGATATGTTCATGGCATAGATTGTGGTGATGGTCTCATGAGTGTATACTTAAGTCCAAACTCATCAAGTTGTACACATTAAATATATTCAATTTTTTGTATGTCAATCACATCTCAATAAAGTTTTTTTTTAATTAAAAAAGTTAAACTTTACAAGTTTAAAATAACAAATATTTATTATCTCAAAATTTCTGTGTTCAGGGATTTGGTAGTCTCTCACAAGGATGCAATCATGGTGTTGGGTGGGGCTGCAGTGTCATTTGAAGGCTGGACTGGGGGAGGATTCTCATTCAAGCTCATGCACATGGTTGTGCCAAGATTCAGTCCCTTATGGCTATTGGATTGAAGACTTCAATTCCTCACTGGCTCCTGACCAGGGGCCTCCCTCTATTTCTTGCTACATGGGTCTCTCCATAGGTCAGCTCACTGCACAACAGCTGGCTTTCTTCAGAATAAACAAGCAAGGAAGGAGATAAAATTCACTCTTTTTGTAACCTAATCTTAGAAATGACATTCCATTCCAAGAGACCATTTTAAAGACTGCCTACCTCAAATACTAAAACCATTTCTGTCAACTACCACCATTTCAATCAAGTTGTGTCATCAGCTACAAAAGGAATGCATTTGTTAACATACTTCCCTGCTTGGGTGTTCTTTGAATGGTGCATTGCACTAAGTACAGTTCAACAAACGTTTATGATGATTACATAATTTTGATTTTATGAAAAGAAACTTAAATCTTAAAATGAGGTAACAATGTTTTCCAAACGGTATTGCTTCTTGAGTATTTATAACCATTCTTAGAACTGAAATTGCCAAAGAAAATAGTTAACTTGTATACCTTATTCTAAAATATAAACATATTTATTAAAGCTATTTGGACAAATTTGACATTTATTCTATGTCTCAAAACTCTTGAATGTCACAGTACACGAAAGACCCTACAGAAAACTGCCATAAGTTTTCTAGTTTCTATGCTCTTCTGGTGTCATGTTTAGTTGAATCTTAGAACAAGGCTGTAATTGAAATGTCTTCAAGATACAGAGCACGAAGACAAGATAAACAGTCAATGCTATATTAAAAGAAACATATCTCTTTTTATACTTGCTATAGAAATAAAGTTGTGATATTCTCTTCAGACTATAAACTGACAGTCTAAACTATACAGAATCCTGCATATGAGCTTTAATATACTCTGTCCATAAAAAAGTTACTGTTATCTATATTTCATACATGACTTTCATAAGCCATTTAAATTTATCTAATAAAAGAGTAAATGTATTTGGATAGATACTAGAAATGTTTTGTACCTTATAACAACTAGATTTTTCTTGTTTGAGGCAAATAAGCTTCTGTACATCTCTACAGAAACTATTCAGTAAAACTTCTATTTACTAGATAGAACTCAGTCCTCTGGATGCTTACTTTTGCATACTACTTTCAGAAAAGGAAATAAATCAAAAGGAGAATCTGATTATCAGGGCTTTCAAGAGAGTAAACACCCTTGAATTACTACATATGTTTATTTCTCAATCAAGCTATATACTCATGGCAGGACAGCTTCCACTCTGCTTGATGATATCTTCATTTCAGAACCCAGGATGAAGGAGCTGCCTGCCCTAAGACACTGATGGAAAAGAAAGGGTGGATCATGTGATGGCACCAAAGATGTCACTGGGAAACTGCATATATCTCTCCAGCTCACAGTTTACTGGGTTAAGCAAATCCTATGGCCAAGCCTGAGGTCAGTGGAGTGGAGAAATACAATCATCCTACCAAGAGAGACAGAGAATATTTTGAACGGCAATACAACTTACCATACACAGTTAGAAGATGTGATGGGCATGATTAACATTGTCCCATATGATCACTGCCAATTTAAAATGGTCATTCAACCCACTGGAATGAGCACTGTCCAACTCAATTTCAATGTTATAGGTCAGACCTCATTCAGTTTCCCTCACAATCCTAAAACCAATTCTTCTAGATCTTTTAGATTACATAGCACTGTGATGTTCATGGATGCAATGTTCAGAAACATGTGCCTATGGCAAGAACCCCAATCACATCCTGTCAGATGGAAGAACCACATTTATGAAGGTCCTATTTCATTCAGTGCACTCTTGGGTGTTTTAGTTAATCTACTCAGCAACCAAGTGAGAGAGAAAAGATTATTCTCATTTTAGTTGTGAACAAATCAACCCAGACAGCTTATACAAAGTCACATGGCTAGCAACATGTGAAACTGGGATTTGAAACCAGCATTTTGACTTCAGAGTTCTAGAAAACTGTCCTAGAAAGACAATGACTACATTTTGGATATTCTATAAACAATAAGGAATTTTTTTTTGCCAGCCATTTGTTAGCCACAAGACAAAATGACCATGTTCCCCCAAAGACTTTCAAATGATTCAAGCCACTGAACTGTTCACTGAAAAACTTACAAGTATTTGTTTTAAGCCTTATAAGGAAACTCTCCTTCTCTGTAGCCTAGAGAAGTATTTTTTTTCTTTTTGCACAGAGCATTCAGAGACATTTCTTTTGCAGTGGGAAAATACAGGGCCCATCGCTCAAAAGAATAATTGTCCATGGATGGTTGAAGAGGAAGCAAAGATGTGGAATTAGATCTAAGGTTCCCAAGGCATGGCAAAAGAGCACATAAGAGAACTAGGGACTAGGTTTCCTAGGGAAAGGTGAACAGGCAGGAAAAAAAGATAGAAATGACTTGGAACAAAGGTAGACATTAACTGATGAATTTATGTAAGGAGACATAGAGAGACAATTAGGCTTTTGTGTAAGGAGTATCAGGCTTTTGTTTGGCTGCTGTTTTGCATGAATTAGGAGGGCTAGGGAAGAATTGGTCTAGGTAACTGGAATAAACAAAATTTTAAGTGTTAACCTCCTTTAGCTGAGTTTTAAGGATTGTGCAAGTGTATATTGCTTGATGTGGTATAAGGGAAAGAGCATAACCCTTGGAGTCACCTAGATCCGGAGTCAAATCCTACCTCAGCTGTTTCCCTGCATACTATGTGACCTCAGGCAAGTTTCTTACCTTCTTTGAACCTCAGGTTTCCATCTGAAAACAAAACAAAACAAAACAAAACAAACAGAATAATATAACGTAGAATTTTTGTGAAGATTAAATGAAGTGTATATCTATACATATCTGTGCCATATCTGTACCTATGCTACGTCTATATTTGTGTGTGTATAACATATTATCTCAATCTGTACTTGTATCTGTGTCCATATCTAATACTTAAGAAATGCTCTATGAATGTTAACATCCTACTGTATCACTCAGTTAGTTTAACCAATATTTAAGTGTATCTTTTATGCTAACATTGTGCTAGTTTCTAGAGATGATAAGGTGATGAAGATACAGACACTGTCCTTAAGAAGCAAAAGGGACATATGGATCACATAATTCCAGATATTACATGGTTTCAGAAAGTTGGCTGAAACTGCCGGGTTCAGGGACTGCCAGCTTGTGGCATTTGGGGTTGATGTCATGACCTCTCAATGAATCATGTGATCCACTTTATACAAGTGCACTGATAAAATATGCTTCAAGGACAGTTCTTTTTCTTTTCACTAAAGGATACTCTTTAAAGGATACTCTTTTCAAGCAAGCCTGACTTACCACTTTGGAGTCACTGTGGAAAATTTCATTAACCTACACGTTTGCTTCAGGTGCTTGACTAGTCAGTGCCTTCCTCCTTCTCTGTTTCCCCTTCTTCCTTTCCCACTTTCCTGCTGTCTTCTTTCTCTTTCCTTCTTTTTCATTCACAAGATTAACAAGATTCTATGTAGTGTCTACTAAGTGCCAGGTACCATTTTAGGCATGGGGGATAGAGTTAACAAGAAAATATCTGTTCTCATGGAGATTATGTTCTCTTAGGAGAAAATAAGCAATAAAATAGGAAAAAAATATATGTTGGTGTGTTAAGAAATAAAAAGCAGGATAAAGACACAATGAATGACAGAAATGGAGGCATGTATGTACACTAAATCAGGGAAAGCCTCTCTGATAAGGCAACATTTGAGCAGAGACCAAAACACAGTAAAGGAACTAGCCATCCACATATCTGGGAAAAGAGAATTCTAGGCAAAAGGAACAACAAATTCAAAAGCCCTGAGATGAGAACAACATAGAGACCAGGTGGCTGGGGTGGAGCAAGTGAAGGAAAGAATATAAGGAGATGAGATCAGAGAAATGGAAGAAATGCCATGTGGGGTGAATTAGGAAGAACCTTGTAGGCTATGGCAGAACATTGGACTCTATTCAGAGTAAGATGGGAACACACTGAAGATTTTGAATGAAGTGGCATGATCTGCTTCAAAGAGAACAAGGTAGGGAAGAAAAAAAGGGCAATTGTGCAGAGGAAGACACTATGTCAATAGTCTAGATAATAGGGAGTGGGAAGATTAGTCTAGAATGGTAGCAGTTAGCCACTCTTTGATTTTGGATCTACCATAAAGTTACAGCTATGTTGATGAACTGCATGTAGGGTGAAAGAGGGAGAAGCAAATTGTGGGTGATTCCAAATTTTGTATTCTGAGCAACTGACAAAATGGAATTTTCATTCCATTGGGATGGGAAACTGAAATGAGACTATAAATAAGGGATGTGGGGGACCAAGATCTGAGAGTGAGATATATTAAGTTGAAAATCCAAGGGTAAAGATAGAGTTAGAAGAGAGATCTAACCTAAAGATAAAATTTTGAGATTCTGGGATACCATATAGATAGTAATAAAAGCCATAAAATAAGATGAAATCACTTTGCAGCAAGAAGTAGAAAAGTGAAGAGGTACAAGGAGAGAACATGAGGCATTCTAAATTTAAAAAAACTCAAAGCTGAGGAGGATGTTGAGAAAAAATTCCTTCAGGGACCACTGTCCTTAATTGCCTGATATTCAGTGTCTCTTTTTTTTTTTTTTAAATCATTTTATTTTATTTTTTTTAACTTTATAGCTTATTGTAAGGTTGGTTTCCATATAGCACCCAGTGCTCTTCCCCACAAGTGACCTCCACCAAGACCATCACCCCCCATTACCTTTCCCCCTTCCCCTTCCCCCCTCAGTTTGTTTTTCAGTACTCAAGAGTCTCTCGTGTTTTGTCTCCCTCCCTCTCCCTAACTCTTTTTCCTCCTTCCCCTCCCCATGGTCCTCTGTTGGGTTTCTCCTGTTAGACCTATGAGTGCAAACATATGGTATCTGTCCTTCTCCGCCTGACTTATTTCACTTAGCATGACA
>JAQQST010001282.1:0-13008 GCA_028646485.1 Cryptoprocta ferox | reverse complement strand
ACAGAGGACCATGGGGAGGGGAAGGAGGAAAAAGAGTTATGGAGAGGGAGGGAGACAAAACACGAGAGACTCTTGAATCCTGAAAACAAACTGAGGGGGGAAGGGGAAGGGGAAAAGGTAAAGGGGGGTGATGGTCTTGGTGGAGGTCACTTGTGGGGAAGAGCACTGGGTGTTATATGGAAACCAACCTGACAATAAACTATAAAGTTTAAAAAAAAAATAAAACACAGTCAATACCCATTCTTCTCAAGCTATTCCAAAAAATAGAAATAGAAGGAAAACTTCTGAACTCATTCTATGAAGCCAGCATCACTTTGACTCCCAAACCAGACAGAGACCCAACAAAAAAAGAGAACTACAGGCCAATATCCTTGATGACTACAGATGCAAAAATACTTAACAAAATACTAGCAAATAGAATTCAACAGCATATAAAAAGAATTATCCAGCATGACCAAGTGGGATTCATTCCTGGATTACAGGGTTGGCTCAATACTCGCAAATCCATCAATGTGATACATCATGTTAAGGAAAGAAAAGATAAAAAACCATATGATCCTGTCGATAGATGCAGAAAAAACATTTGACAAAATACAGCATCCTTTTTTAATAAAGACCCTCGAGAAAGTCGGGATAGAAGGAACTTGAACATCATAAAAGCCATTTATGAGAAGCCTATAGCTAATATCATCCTCAATGGGGAAAAATTGAGAGCTTTCCCCTGAGATGAGGAACATGACAAGGATGTCGACTCTCACCACTATTGTTTAACATAGTGCTGGAAGTCCTAACATCAGCAATCAGACAACAAAAGGAAATAAAAGACATCAGAATTGGCAAAGATGAAGTCAAACTTTCACTTTTCGCAGATGACATGATACTCTACATGGAAAACCCAACAGACTCCAGCAGAACATACTAGAACTGATCCATGAATTCAGCAAAGTCGCAGGGTACAAAATCAATGTACAGAAATCATTGCATTTTTATATACCAATAATGAAGCAACAGAAAAAGAAATCAAGAAATTGATCCCATTCACAATTGCACAAAAAAAAACATAAAATACCTAGGAATAAACCTAACCAAAGATGTAAAAGATCTGTATGATGAAAACTATAGAAAAGTTATGAAGGAAAGTGAAGAAGACAGAAAGAAATGGAAAAACATTCCATGATCATGAATCAGAAGAATAAACATTGTTAAAATGTCATTATTACCAAAGCAATCTACACATTCAATGCAATCTCAATCAAAATTGCACCAGCATTCTTCTCAAAGCTAGAACAAACAATCCTAAAATTCGTATGGAACCACAAAAGACTGCGAATAGCCAAAGTAATTTTGAAGATGAAAACCAAAACGGGAGGCATCATAATCCCAGACTTTAGCCTCTACTACAAAGCTGTTATCATCAAGACAGTATGGTATTAGCAGAAATACAGACACAGAGACCAATGGAATGGAATAGAGAACCCAGAACTGGACCCACAAATGTATTGCCAATTAATCTTTGACAAAGCAGGAAAGAGGATCCAATGGAAAAAAGACAGCCTCTTTAATAGATGGTGTTGGGATAACTGGACAGCAACATGCAACAAAATGAAACTGGACCACTTTCTTACACCATACACAAAAATAAATTCAAAATGGATGAAGGACCTGAATGTGAGACAGGAAACCATCAAAACCCTAGAGGGGAAAGCAGGAAAGAACCTCCTTGACCTCAACTCCAGCAATTTCTTACTGGACAGATCCCCAAAGGCAAGAGAATCAAGAGCAAAAATGAACTGTTGGGACCTCACCAAGATTAAAAGCTTCTGCACTGCAAAAGAAACAATCAATAAAACTAATAGGCAACCGAGAGAATGGGAAAAGAGAGTTGCAATGACATATCGGATAAAGGGCTAGTATCCAAAATCTATAAGGAACTCACCAAACTCCACACCTGAAAAACAAATAATCCAGTGAAGAAATGGGTAGAAGACATGAATAGACATTTCTCCAAAGAGGACATCCAGATGGCCAACAGACACATGAAACGATGCTCAGCATCACTCATCATCAGGGAAATACAAATCAAAACCACACTGAGATACCACCTCACGCCAGTCAGAGTGGCTAAAATGAACAACTCAAGAGACTACAGATGCTGGCGAGGATGTGGAGAAACGGGTACCCTCCTACACTGTTGGTGGGAATGTAAACTGGTACAGCCGCTCTGGAAAACAGTGTGGAGGTTCCTCAAAAAACTATCAGTAGAACTCCCCTATGACCCAGCAATAGCACTACTATGGATTTATCCACGGGTACAGGAGTGCTGATGCATACGGGCCCATGTACCCCAATGTTCATAGCAGCACTTTCAACAATAGCCAAATCATGAAACGAGCCTAAATGTCCATCAACTGATGAATGGATCAAGAAGATGTGGCTTATCTATACAATGGAATACTACATGGCAATGAGAAAGAATGAATCTGGCCATTTGTAGCAATGTGAATGGAACTCGAGGGTGCCTAAGTCAGGCAGAGAAGGACAGATAACATATGTTTTCACTCATAAGTGGAATAGGAGAAACTTAACAGAGGACCATGTGGGAGGGAAGGGAGGAAATTGTTGGGGGGAGGGATGCAAACCATGAGAGACTCTTGTATACTGAGAACAAACTGTGGGCTGATGGGGGAGGGGGACGGGGAAGAGGGGTGATGGGCATGGAGGAGGGCACTTGCTGGGATGAGCACTGGGTGTTTTATATGGAATCCAACTCGACAATAAAGTATAAAAGAAAAAATAAATAAATTAAAGTCAATTAAAAATTTTAAAAAAGATGCCATGTAAACCCAAATTCTACCCACTCCTTTGAGATACTCATCACTGAGTATTCCCATGTATTAATAACCTTCTGATTGTTTTTCTCTTGCTAATCTGTCTTTTGTCAGTCTAATTTACAGGGCCATAGCTAGAGAATGTAGGAGGATAGAGAAGTTTTTCCTTCTCTACAACAGAAACATTTAATGAACAGGATTTGGCAGGGAGGCTTTAAAATGTCAAAGGTTATTATCTAAATAGAAGTCTTATACTAGAAAAATAAATCCACTAGAACAATTTTTAAAGAAAACATTACCAATTACTAGAAAAACATATACTCCTTTTTATGTCTTAATCAAAAGGGTTGCATATTGAATATTAAATATAACCTATTGATAATAACACTTAGAAATAATACTTAAAATTCATGAGGCAACTATTTGGGACAAGTAGAGTCAGCCAAAATCAGTACTTTAAGATTGATTACTGCCAGTAATAAAAGCATTCATATCTACACGCATAGAACATATGGCCAAATTATTTACTCTTGCACTACAGACACATGAACTTCCTGTCTATGCTGCACATGGTTTTACATATATCTTTTATTATCCCCATCTAAAGAAACAGATCAAATTGTTATCAACTCAACTTCCACCAATGCCAGTGCTATTTCTGTTATAATGTTGTTAAAATTTTGCACCTTTCTCTTAATACAAAGATATTTGAGGCATAAATTCTGCTATTTGAGGCATAAATAGGTTACTTTAATAAGCCTATTTTGACTGACACAAGTCTATGCAAGTTTTATTAATTATTTCCATGGGGACTAGGTAACTCTTCTGTTAGAAAGATTTAGTTTTAAAGATTCACCATCTTGAGAAATTTTAATGTGTGCCTTGCTGTTTTATTGACTTCTAACTGATTTGCAATATTCGTATCACAAGATCTAATCATGAGCTACAGAAGAATCATAAAAATAAGAGAAGATGAATCCAGGCAGAGGAAAATACCCATCAAGGGCTGTTTAAGAGAGAAAGACAGATATCACATGATTTCACTCATATGGGAGAAACTTAACAGATCATCATGGGGGTAGGGAAGTAAAAATCAGAAAAAAAAACCGGAGAGGGAGGCAAACCATAAGAGACTCTTAAATACAGAGAACAAGCTGAGAGTTGATGGGAGTGGGGGTAGGGAATATGGGTGATGAGCATTAAGGAGGGCACTTGTTGGGATGAGCACTGTGTGTTATATGGGAGTGATGAATCACTGGATCCTACTCCTGAAGCCCAGACTACACTGCATGTTACCTAACTTGAAAATAAAAAAAAAGGAGGGAAACATGGTAGAATGAAAAAGTCAAGAAAAGTTGAACAGCACAAACAGGCAGATTATCTGTATGTCCATGGGTAGATGATGTGGTGTGGAGCAGACAGGTAAGAGAAAGAGGGGCTTAAAGGAAAGAAAATAAGATACCTATACAAAATGCAAAACTGAGGCTGACCTCATTTAAGATCATCATGATGATAATCTAAATCAGAAAAGAAACCTTTACATAACCTAAACAAGCATATAAGTTAACCCAAAAACTCTTGGCTACAACTACTTCATCTGTAAAATACCAGAAGGAAAGAAACATGTATATTTATTGAGGGCCTTCTCTCTGCCAGGCATGGCAGACTAATGACCTAGTCTTGGTGTACCTTTCCGGATTTATCTTATGCCCCTCTTCTCTTTTCATAGCATTTTCTAGCCACATTTGCCTTTTAGGTGCTAGAACATGTTAAACTCTTTCTGCTGTGGGTCTAACATCCTTGTTAGTCTCTCTACCTGGAAATACTAAATGTCACATTTTCAGACAACTTTCACTGACCCATCCAACCTAACAGAGGAATGTCTGTCATTTCCTTCCATAACACTTACCATAATTCATAAGTATATTTTTACATATCTGTTAGTTTGTCCTCTGTATTTCCCACTAGACTATAAGCTTCATGAGGGCAGGGACTGTATTTGTCTCGTTCACTAGCAGATTGTGAAAGACACTGAAAACATGAATAAACTCTTACAGAATACTTTATTTAATGTTTATGACAACATTGTGAGGTAGGTATTATCTATATTTTAAGGAAGAAAAAAAAGGTAAGACTTAAAGAGGGGACACACTTTGCCAAAAATCACATACATAACTAGAAAGCACAGAGTTGATATTTAAACCTGGGGTTTCTGATCACAGAACTCTGTATATTAAATAATATCCTATTCATATGGTAAATACCTCCCCCATCAAAAACAAATTTAAAGGGAGAAATGTTATTTATAACAAAGTTCGCCATTGCCTACTCCTCACGTTAATAAGAATTCAAAGGAAATAATCTTTCCATTAGTTGCAAATTTATTAATTTTTAAAATTCTGTTCTATTCATAAGAATCAATAGCAACCATACTAACATAATTTACATATATGCTAGGTATCTCTATGTAATCAATATTTAATGAAGTATGTATTTTTGATACTGTTTCTAATCAACAATTATGAATTGTTAACATTTGGGGATGCAGTGCCATGAAAATGGCTAAAAGCAGAGAAGACCAAAATTTTGATTAAACTCTAGCTGCTGAAAGGTTTCAACAGATTTTATCCTAAAGTAAGATTAAATCATTAAATAGATTTCAAAATCTACAAATATGGTGATAAATTAAATGTTAGTATACCCACATAGCGGAATACTTTGCAGTCAGGGAAATTATTTATTACAAAAGTATTTAATGACAAGTTTTTGCTCTCCAACATAGCAAACAAAATCAGATTGTGATTCAGCTTATGATACCAATTTTGTAATATATGTATCCATGTATATGTAATATAAAGAATTGAAAGCTATACACCAAAATATAATCAGTGGTTACTCCCAATTTGAAGGATTAAAGGAAATCAAGATTATTCTTTATTATTTTTATGTTCTTAATTGTTCTCTATTTACTAACTCTTCTGTAATAGTTTAGTTTTCATAACCAGGAAATTTTACAGCCAGAATAGTGTGATAATTAATCAATAGAAATGCATTTTTATTAACAAAAGAAATCTGTGAAAGGGGCACCTGGGTGGCTCAGTTGGTTAAGCCTCCTACTTCAGCCTCAGCCCATGACCTCATGGTTCATGAGTTCAAGCCCCACGTCAAGCTCTGTGCTGACAGCTCAGAGCGTGGAGCCTGCTTAAGATTCTGTGTCTCCCTTTCTCTCTGCCCCTCCCCTGCTCACACTCTGTCTCTGTCTCCCTCTCAAAAATAAACATTAAAAAAATTTGTTAGGTACCTGCATACATGGCCATGGATATATGTAAAATCTCAAATTGTCAGTTTAACCTTCCAATCCCCATGGCATTCACTAATCTTTGGACAGAACTAATCAGTTGTTTGGCTGTAGTGTTGATAAATTATGGAGTGTTTTTAGAAGTCATTACTCAATTGGTAACAGGAAATGTTTTGGCTCATGGCTACAAGATAAGATCAGGGTTTCTTGGCTACAGGACTAATTAGATTGAAAAAGAGTTTTCTTTAACTCCGTTGATCAGCTACAATGACAGAGCTGACATTTGCCAATTTCTATAGTTAAGGAACCACAATATATAATTGCATTAATATATTTCACACTATAAAAAGTAGTATATGCTAATTTGAATGTTTGCTACATGTTTAATCACATTCATATCCATCACTATCAACACAAGTTGAAAATACATATGCCAACCTTTAGCCCAGGGAGACTTCTAAAGTGGAGTTATGAACCCCAACTGAAATAGTGGGGTTGTAATGGAAATGCTGACAACCTTAACTATAGCAGCATGAACAACACTGACTGTAATAAAATTCTTGTTTAGGTATAACTCACATAAAAAGTAAAAGCCAAGAGCTGTGAGCAGCTCAGTACATTTAAGCCATTTTTCAACACACACAAAATCCATATAATTCTGTATTCCTTTCAAAGCAATACCTGATGGCTTTTCAGACTTCGGTGTTTTGTTTCTAGTATATAGTAATATCTCATATGAGTCCCTTTGTAACATTTTTCTCCTTTATCTTCAGCTAGTGAGTGTGCCAATGAAACTTTCATGAAATAAATGTTTTTTTCTTTCTGGCCTTGCTTTGCATTTTCAACATCTCTGGGAAAGGATTTATTCAGTGAATTCAGATAAATAATAAGGGCCCAGCAAATTCTGATTTGCAAAGCCTATTAAAGTGACTCTGTATTAAAATTGTCAGTGTAAAACTAAAGAGGATAATATTGTTCAACAACAGTTTAGTTAGCACTTCAGTCCCCCCACAATGTCAAAGAATGATTTTTTTCTTTCATGAAAAAAAAAGGCAGAGGAAATCAAGCACAGGAGTCAAAAAGCTCTAGCAAAAGCAATAGTGACATACAATATTTTTTAATTAAGGCGTTACAGTACTTGAGCACTCACAGTCCCATGTACATTGCACATTTGGAATGCTGGCAGTAAGCACTGTTTAAGAGAACAGTGTTGACAAGCAAGAGTTGCTGCTCTTGTCTGTAGATAATCCCTCAAGTCCAGTTGGCATAATTTTAGAGTTCAAGAATCTGGAGAATTACATAGAATTGATTTAGCTTATATTAAATGTTTCTAGCTGAATTTGAAAATTGCTTATGGGAGATAGAGTTCTTTGTTTCCTCCAGTTTCAGATATTAGCTTATAATTTAAAAATGTATAACTTTTCAACATGAATATGGTCCTAAATATCATCTTGCAAGTAGCTTTATTAATCATTGTAAGACTATGGAAGACCAGAGTGAAGCACAGAATGAAGGTGATTAAATGATTATGGGTGTTACAAAAGCAAGAAAAAAGGCTGCTGATAGATATGCATTTCTTTTCATATATAATAAATTGTGAATATGATTTACTTCATACAGGACTGTGTTTAGCAAAAGGCGATTCTACCATGATTAATATTAGTAGAAAATTAAATTATATTTTGCAAAATATTTCAACTTCACAAGCCTTTAATATCACAGTAAGGCTCAGCACATACTTTCATGTGCTAACTACTTTAAATGACAGTCAATCTTAGAGAAATAATTACTTTTGAGAATAGAAATTCAGATAGAACACAAAATACAAATATGTTAATTGTTTGTCCCTGTTATACACTTGTTTTGAAATCTGATCAGGCTGAATAAACACTTCTTTTCTTTATAGTTCTTTCCTAACCTAATTGATCATATTGGATCTGAAATTATAGCTAATTCTATAACTTTGAGTTTACCTTGGAGATTTAATGGTATGATGCCTTTCAAGTTATCACATACATTGTTTAAGAGCAATCAATATCTGTATACAAATTTTATTCCTACAGGAGCAATATCTGTATACAAATCTTATTCCTACTGGTTTTGTAACCTTTCTCCTCATTGGTGGTTTCCTCATGTACCTCTCATGTCATACCCCCAGATCCAATAGATATTTAAGTCCTGTATTTTTCCAAAACCTCTGTTTTCCTTTCCAGTCTCACTGCTATGGCTCCTCAGCTACTAAAAAGGGAGATTGCAGAGTGGGGAGCTAAGATGGCTGTGTAGTGGAAGGACCCTAGGCTTGCCTAGTCCCTTAAACACAACCAGATAACTCTCAAATCATTCTGAAGACCCAAGAAATCGATCTGTGAACTGACAGAACTGCACAAATAGAGGGAGATAAGAGGCTACATCGAGGAAGCTGGGATGTGCAGAGACATGGTTTGGGGAAGAAATGGATCACGGGTGCTGTGGAGGGGAGGGAGCCCTGGTCACGGAGAAAGGGGAGAGAGAGTAGAGTGCACAGTGATACGCACAAGGAAACCACTTCCCCAAATACATTGGCTGGGAAAATGACAGGGGCTAATTTTTGTGAGTTTTTGCAACCAGTAGGGCTGAAAGATTGGAGTTTTAGAGGTCCCTTGGCTTGGGCTTGGCTGGGATAGAGCCCTTAGGATGCTGCCCTACTCCCTGAGAGAAGGCAGACAAGCACCCCAGGGCAGAAGGCTTTATCTGAGGGTTGCCTAAGTCTGAATGGAAGAGACTTCTCTCTTATATCTGTGAGAGGTGACCTTCCTAGACACACCCTCTCTAGGGACAAAAGAGCCATCTGGCACCCTTTCCCTCCACTGCCTCTCAGCATAGGCACAGGGATAAGTGCTGAGGGCTGCTAACACAAACACTGGTTGTTTAGCCTGCTTTGCTCCAAACCCTGCAACCCTGCTCTCTGATGTGACTGCTCTTCTGGGTCAAAATGTCATCAGTCCCAGGACAGCGATACTCTCACAGTGAGATCTCCCTCAGAAGACTAGCACAGATCCCCACAACACCAGGTCCCTAAAGATTACAGTTTTAGAAGTCAGCAGGCTTGACTGGGATAGAGCCCAAAGTCCACTGCACTTCTGTAGGAAGAGGAGCAACACAGGGACAGTGTGAAAAGAACGATCTGAAAAATACCTAGGATGCAAGAGGGGAAATTATTCACTCTTCTGGGAGGACTTCCCTGAGTGAAGCAAGAACACACTCCCCTCTCCAGGGACAAAGGAGCTGGCTGGTGCCATCCCACCCCACCCCCTCCCCCCACTTAAAATAAACAAACTTCAGTAAACAGCAAAGCACCAAGACTGGCCACCTAATTTGCTTACACCAAGTCCCCTGCTCCTATGCTCTGCTGGTACCGCTTTTCTCAAGGAAGTGTACCTAAGAACTAGCATAGTGGGATCCCTCCCAAGAAGACCAGAAATACCCATGCACACCACTTCTAGTGACCACAGAGATCTACAAAGCTTCAGTTCTAGTGAATATAGCATCAGGTCTCATTTAACAAACAGACCAGAGCACACCTAGTTAAAACTAGCCACACTATGGCCAAGGTCCAGATACTACCCACTTCAGGCAAAGAGAAGCTCTGTAGATGACTGACCTGAGGGAAAGAGCAGCCAAAACACAGCAGCAGAGTGCACACACCACACATCAGACACACTTCCTGAAGCACCAGGCCCTGGAGAGTATATGACCTCTTCTTCATAAAGCCATTACTCTCAGGAGCAGGAAACATAACAGGCTTTTCTAACATGCAGAAAAAGACACAAGCCTAGACAAAATGCCAAGACAGAGGGATTCATACAAAAATAAAGACCAAGAAAAGGTGACAGACAGAAATCTAATCAAAACAGACATAATATTCCTGATAAACAATTTAAAACAGCAATCATAAGCATGCTCACTGGGCTTGAAAAAAGCATGGAAGACATCAAGGAAACCCCTACCATAGAGATTAAAAAGCTAAAAAACAATCAAGCAGAAATTAAAAATGCAATAACTGAGATTCAAAACTCACTTGAGGTAAAGAACAAAGGAATGGAAGAAGCACAGGAATGAATAAGTGATATAGAGGATACAATTGTGAAAAGTAATGAAGCTGAACAAAAAAGAGAAATGACGGATCAGGAGAGTAGACTTGGGAACACAGTACCTCCATCAAATGTAAAAACACTGGTATCATATGAGTCCCAGAAGAAAAAGAGACAGGAAAGGGAGCAGAAGGTTTATTTGAGGAAATTATAGATGAAAACTTTCCTAATCTGAGGATGGAAACACACATCCAAATCCAGGGGACACAGAACTCTCATCAAAATAAACAAAAGCAAGCCAACACCAAGACATATCAGAGTAAAATTTGCAAGATACACTGATAAAGAAAAAAATCTTAAAATCAACAAGACAAAACAACTTCCTAAATTACAAGGGAAGACCCATAAGACTAGCAACAGACCTCTCCACAGGAACTTGGCAGACAAAAAGGGAGTGGTGTGATATATTCAACATGCTGAATGGGAAAAATCTGCAGCCAAGAATGCTCTATCCAGCAAGGCTACCATTCAGAATAGAAGAAGAGATAAAGTGTTTCTCAGACAAACAAAAAACTAAAGGAGTTCCTGACCAGTAAACCAGCTCTGCAAGAAATATTAAAGGGGACTTTTGAGTGGATAGGAAGACCAAAAGTGACAAAAACTAACATGGATCAGAGAAAATCTCTAGAAACAGTAACAAAACAAGTAATAAAATGACACCAAATACATATCTATCAATAATTACTCTATGTAAATGAACTAAATGCTTTAATCCAAAGAGAAGGGATGTCAAAATGGATAGAAAAACAAGACCCATCTATATGCTGCCTACATGAGATGCATTTTAGACCTAATGACACCTGCAGATTGAAAATGAGGGGATGAAGAACCATTTATCATGCAAATGGATGTCAAAAGAAAGCTGAAGTAGCCATGCTTACAGCACATAAACCAGATTTTAAACCAAACACTATAAAAAGAGATGAAGGGCACTATATCATAATAAAGGGAATGATCCAACAAAAAGATCTAACAATTGTAAATATTTATGGCCCAAACTTGAAAGCACATAAATATATAAAACAATAACAAACATAAAGGAAATCATTGATAATACAATAATACTAGGGGACTTTAATATTCCACTTACATCAAAGGACAGATCATCTAAATAGTACATAAACAAGGAAACAATGACTTTAATGACACACTGGACCAGATGGACTTCACAAATATATTCAGAACATTCATCCTAAAGCAGCAGAATACACATTCTTTTCAAAATGCACACTGGACATTCTCCAGAACAGATCACATACTAGATCACAAACCAGGCCTCAACAAATAAAAGATTGAGATCATACAACATATCTTTTGTGACTACAATGCTACAAAACTTGAGGTGAACCAGAAGAAAAAATCTGGGAAGACCAGAAATACATGGAGGTTAAAGAATGGGCTACTAAAGAATTGATGGGTCAACCAGAAAATTAAAGAAGAAATTAAACAGTACATAGAAACAAATGAAAACACAACGGTACAAAATATTTGGGATGCAGCCAAAGTTGCCCTAAGAGTACAGTATATACTAATACCAACCTACCTCAAGAGGCAATAAAAATCTCAAATAAACAACCTAACCTTACACCTAAAGGAGTTTAAAAAAAAAAGCCTAAAGCAAGCAGGAGGGAAATGAAGATTGGTTGAGAAGTAAATGATACAGAAACAAAACAAAACAAAACAAACAAAAAAGAACAGATCAGTGAACAAGGAGCAGATTCTCTGAAAACATTAAAAGCGGCACCTGGGTGGCTCAGTTGCTTAGGTGTCCAACTTTGGCTTAGGTCATGATCTCATGGTTGGAGAGTTTAAGATCTGAATCAGGCTGTCTGCACTAAGCAAGGAGCCCGCTTTGGATCCTTGGTCTCCTTCTCTCTTCCCTTCTTCTCTTCCCTTCTCTTCCCTTCACCCCTCCTCTCTCTCTAAAAAAATAAATAAACATTTAAAGAAAGAGAACATTAGGGTACCTGAGTGGCTCAGTCAGTTAAGCATCTGACTTCGGTCCAGGTCATAATCTCATGGTTCATGGGTTGGAGCCCTGCATCGGGATCTGAACTGACAGCTTAGAGCATAGAGCCTGCTTCAGATTCTGTGTTTCCCCCTCCCTCTATCCCTCTGTCACTCATGTCCTCTCTGTCTGTCTCTCTCAAAAACAAATATTAAAATTTTTTTAAAAAATCATTACCTAGTCTGACTTTTCATAAAGAAAATAAAAAGACCCTAGTAAATAAAATCACAAAGGAGAGACAAGAAATAACAACCAACGCCAAAGAAATACAAATATTTACAAGATAATATTATGAAAAATTATATATCCACAAATCAGATAATCTGGAAAAATGGATAAATTCTTAGAAACATTCAACAAACTAGAAAAAGTGCAAATGGAAAATCTAACAGAGCACCTAAAGGAACTAGAAGGGGAGCAGGAAGAGAACCCCAAACCCAGCAGAAGAAGGGAAATAATAAAGATCAAGGCAGAAATAAATAATATCGAATCCAAAAAACCAGTGGAGCAGATCAATGAAACCAAGGGTTGGTTTTTTGAAAAATAAACAAAATTGATAAATCTCTAGCCAGGCTCCTCAGAAGAAAAAGAGAAAACACCCAAATAGACAAAATCATGAATGAACATGGATCGATCACAACCAACCCCTAAGAAATACAAACAATCATCAGAGATTACTATGAACAATTATATGCCAACAATCTGGACAATCTAGAAGAAATGGACACATTCCTAAACACACAT
>JAQQST010001281.1:0-13011 GCA_028646485.1 Cryptoprocta ferox | reverse complement strand
GCAGAAAAGAAGGGGAAGCAAACAAAAAAGGAACAAAAAAAAAGACAAATCCCCTGTGCAGATGGGCGTGGTTTGGCGTCAGGTCAGGTCTCGGGGGCTGCTCTCTCTGAGGCCCCGCCTTGGTGGTTGTGGGGAGAAGAATGGCGTCGCTTCAAAGCTTTGCCGGAACCAAGCGTTGCAAGCCGCTCTTCTGAGTCCGATCTCCCTGTGCCGCGGGCAAGCCAATCTGTATTCTCCACGCTCCGCCTCACTTCCAAATCCTAGTCCATGCAGTTCAACACCGTCACCGGGGATGAGATGCGTTCCCGCTAGCGGCCGGCCTCCCGACCCGGCTTGCGCTGCCCTTTTCGCGGAGCCGCCGCCGCCGCCGCCGCTTTTCAAGGCGCCTTTCGTGGTGCCACCGCCACAGCTTTTCGAACCGCCGCCACCTTTATCTGTGCCACCGCCTTTCGCGGTGCTGCTTGGAATGGATGCCGCTGCCGTTGCGCCCAAGGAAGAATTCGCCGGCCAGATGGGACGGATTTCTCTCTCCACGTCCGGCAGTTATATATGCGGAGCCGGGCGAGTTTTTCCTCCCTTAGAGATGGTTCTAGGTGCGTTTTCCGTCTCTCTTTCTCTTCCCCTGCTCTCTCCGGGGCACAGCGTGCTCTCCCTGTGTTGGGCTGGGGCTCCTTCCCCCTGCACCACCAGGACCTGCCCGTCCTCTAATTTCCCAGATCAGTCACTCACTCAGGCATCTTTGAGGTTGTCTTCTTTCTGGCGTCTGTTTCTTCTTTCCCCCACTTGCAAATCCGAGTTTTATCACTTCAGTCCTTCTCAGTTCAATCCATGCGGGCGTAGGCAGATACAGAGCTCCCTGCTTCTCCGCCATCTTGCCCGCATCTCTTAAAAGCCATACTAAATTTTGAATGTGAGTCTCAGGAAAAATAAAACCTTTACTTATTTAACAGCCATGCCATAAACACTACCTACACTCATTGCACTCTGATCACAAGTCTCTTACAACCTAAAAAATCTCTGGTACTACTTCGAACAACTTTATGAAAGCTAACTAGACAGAAAAATCAATGCCTTTTGGAAGAAGGCGTAATTTATTTCAGGCTTCCTAATGTGAACAATATGGTCAAAATTTTAATACTAAATATTAAAAGGAAAACAAATAATTTTGTTGGAAATAAGATATTTTAAATTTTAAAATTAACTGACAACACATTTTTCAGTGACATAACCTTAGAAAACCACATAATAGCACTATAAGTAAATAATTCAGTATTTCAGATTCATTTTATCTGGCAATTCCTGTATTTCCACTCCAGTTTGAGAATATGTCTGGCACTGCTAGTATATTTTCTCTGTTATTAATTTGTGAAATTATTTAAAGCAGAAAAATGGTAAATAAACTTCAACATGAACCTGAAGAAAAACAAAGAGAGGACAGAAAAACACACATGTATTTTAAGTGTTTTCTTAATTTCCCCCTGGTCAAATTTACACCATCAATTGGAAAATATATGGAGAACACATATATTTCTTATAAGAAGACATTCATTATTATTCTATGGAATCGAGATGGTAAAAACAGGATTTAAATCAGCTTATGTCCAAGAGAGATCCAACATGCAGTACTAACCTCTGTGACTGTTACTGTTAGTTGCTTGACTTTAGACTCACAAATAGAAAAATAAAGCTGCATTAAACCAATCCATGACATATTACAAATAAATCCTGCCAATAATCTGGTAACATATAACAAAACTTTTAAATAGGTAACAATTTTTCAAATATGAATGATATATGGCCAGTATCGTAACAACTGGGAACTTACCATAAGAAAATCATTACCAACTAATGTACCAGCTGATGTTTAAGAATGTTCACCTTAGTAGTGTTTATCAAAAATCTAAAAAATGGAAAAAATTTTTCTGAAAACAATGACTATTCCTTTAAAAAAGTCTTTGTATAACTTATGGAAAAACATTTAATGACACGAAAAAGCATTACTGTTAGGTGGAGAAAACAAGTTTAGATACATATAATCATATATGTAACATATATGTATGTTTGCCTGTAATAAACATATGTATGTGAGAAACATATATTTCCTTACCTCTGATTTGGGAGGAGCAATATGGGGACAGATTTAGTGGGTACAACTAGAAGGGGGCACAGCAGGAGGAGGTTGTCTGGACTAAAGCCCCACACTTGGAGTAGAAATATCCAGAAATAGATGGATCCCTTTCTTAAACGACATAAAGTTTCTCTCTCACTCTTGATGTCTCTGTATTTCTCTCAAACCAAAAGGGTTTCATTTCCTAGCACCTTGTTCTTCAACTCACTTAACAACAATTTGCAATCAAGTGTTTGTCTTTATTTAGTTAACATTTGTTTCCACACTAGAACCTATGTTCTATGAGGGACAGATTCAAGTCTGTTTTAGCACCGTATATCCATCACCAACACAGAGTATATGCTCCATTAAGTATTAGTTGAATGATTGTCAAAACACTACAGTATTGACAGTAACATAAGAAACAAGATAAAAGTAAAATTAAAGTCTAATGTTGACATCCTATATTTGAATTATTTAATGATTTGCCTCAGGTGTATTTACATACTCTTTTTAAAAACTGAATTACCTGATCAATATGCAGAACCTTTGATTAGAAGATCTCCAAGTATTTCGTTAGTAAATATGGTGACTCTGCCTTAATTAATGACAAACATGTCATAAATGTTAAAAAGCACACTTTTGACCAGTAAATGACTTGTAGCTACAAACTACAAATCAGATTTCTAACTTTATGTCCATTGTCTAAGAAACTGATTAATTCAAATAAAATGTAGAATTGTCATTGCTGTAATGAATCATTAACAAGCTCTGGATAAGAGAATTCTTTCACTACCCCAAGGGCAATGGGTCCACTGGTAAGATCTAGAAAGTGGTTTGGTGGAATGTGCTCTATTTTTACTCCACAGAAACTCATTAATCAGTCCAAATGTAAAATCAGGCTCCATAAGAAATGTAGTGTTAATGATTTACATTTTCTCATAGTCACATGTACTCTTAATATATTTAAATCCAAACTGGAATGAGTCTAAAAAGTAATCATAAATACAGCCTATATCAGCTTCATGTCCTGCCAGGCCTTGAAAGTAAAGACTACTTTAAAACAATTCCATTCAACTGCATTTCTGATGCCAAAAAATAGACCCAAACTTGCACAGTTTATACAATAATCAGATTAAAGATTATTCATCTATATGTGTAATGAAAAATTCGCTTATTTCCTCAGATGCGGCTGCCTATAACCATCCATCAACTGTCAACAAATTTTAAAAAAGGAACGTTTTGTCTTCACTAGTGAATAAATACAAGCTGCAGCAGCTATTAAATCAAGATGCAAAAACGTTTCTTCACAGGCTTAGAGTGATCCCATTAAAGAGGAGAGGAAGTACAGTACGAGGAATGGCAAGGTTAGTGCATTAGTTCACCATTGTGATTTTGGTTCACTTTGTGTTGCAAGAGCTGTTGCCAAAGTATGCTGGGAGGGTCAGGTAGGGGTCAAGGAATATTTTTTATAGCAAGAAACAATTATCACACACCAGGTCTGCTCACCCTTTTCCGGTTTACTTTGTCCAAGAAAATAGGAAATAAGTTGAAAATGGCTTCCCACTACTCCAATTCTGTTTGGGAAATCCATTTTACTGCAAAATTACTATACTGATCCACATAATCCCTAGCCCAAGACTATAAATGGGAATCCTTCCTTTCACAGGAGAGATAATCATAAAGCCTATCCTACCACAGAGAGCTTTTATTTCCGCTCTCTCTGAAAAGAAAACTAAAAGAAGGCCCAGTTCTTTAATCAAATAGTAAATTACATCCATTTTTAAATCAATTTAATACTGTGCTGCTGCAATTATACCCACAATAACAAGCTATGGCCAAATTCATTCCACAAACATTTTGAGCCTAATATAAGCAAAGAGGTACAACTACAGTGACCAAACTTCATAAATAAGCATCTACACTGAAAAAGGGCAAAGATCTGGGGAGAGAAAAAAGTTTTCAACTTTCACCATTGGTAAAGTTTTACAGAACCTGACAGGTTTTTATTATTTTTTTAACTTTTTTTTCCGAAAAATTTTACTGTAATTGGTATGGCAGAATTAAATTATTAAGTATTATAGCGTTATTCATTCCTAAGACTTTCCTCCACTAGGATATTTTGACTAAAAAGAACACCTTGATTCTCACCCAAGATTAGTCTATATTTTTAGGTGATGCTAGACTGGCCAATTAAGCATTCTATCCCAGCAGCAACAGTGATTGGTTTAGAGATAGGCACATGACCCAAACTAGGTGAATGGAATTCAATCTCAGGACTTGGTCTACCTTATTAGCCTAGAAAGGCCAAAAGTGTTCTTTGCTGCACCATGGGTAACAATTGCCTAGGAAAGAAGCCAACTATAATAGAAAAACCAGAAGAAACAAAGTATGATTAGAAGGACTAATGTATATATATATACAGACATATATATGATATAGATATTAAATATCTAATAGATATAATCTATATTCAGACCATATATATCAAGGAGGTAGCCCATTTTCTTTCTGCATCCGTAGGAGTTGAAAGGACACAACTTTTGAGAATGTTTACCCATTAAGATCTTCTTCGAACAGAATCAACATACTTAACCTACCTAAGAGGAAATGTTAAAATCATCTATGAGCATAAGAAAGATTTTTAAATTCAGTTCTCTGGCCTGTTATTGGAAATATATCTATACTTGAAACCAAAGCACAACCATTTGCATTTGACTTACAAAAAAAGGATTTTATAGTCAGAATGGGATGGTATGGGTTATCAGGTAAGACAGACATATGCTGTGAATAAAACACAGCTAAAAGTTAAATTAACAAGACAATCAGTGACACAACATTACACATAAGAATTTGCCAAAACAGAAGACCATATCAATTTCCATTTTTACATATGTTCTAAACAAATAAGGTCAATGAACATGTTTAGAATATCAGACCTAAAGGAAAATAGATATGTTAACTCTGTGTTTTTAATCTGGAAACTTGATTTTCATATGGCTTTAAATGCTAGTCACAAAACACAAAAAAGCATTCAGTAAGAATAGTTTGTAAATGTACACATTCACTTCAGTCTCTATATCATCAAAAAAGAAACATCAAAATAGCAATTAACTACTGACTAAGCCAATAGAAGTTGCATGTTCCAATGTCCCAGAATGAATATAAAATTACTTACTTTAAAGCCTAAGATACATCTCACTTTAGTACTCAGATCTAATACTAATTTTTTAAAAATGTGAGAAATATGGCAGCCTATAACCACAGACATAACATTACTAAATACCTGAAAATGAATAACATGTATCTAAAGATAATATTAAGTTACTGGCACTGAATTACAAAGATTATTGGAATCCTAATTTTAATAAAGAACCCATACTTTATTTTGGATTTCTTCCAGAAGTTCAAAGTAAATGGGCTAGCTTTATTTTTTTAATATTCAAGTACTCTTTTTCTTTTATTTTTTAATGAAATAGTTTATTGCCTGGCAGCAGCAACATCCAAGAATCTTGTCAATCACAGACCACAAGTTCTGCCTCAGAGAAGGACTGAATGGGCAGAACATGAAATTCCCACAGTGGAGGCAGCATGAAGAACTTCCTCACCAAGAGCAATTAAATATAGCAATGGTATTCATGCTTTCCTTAACTAATGGCAAGTTATTCATTATATTTTTTCATTTATGGTTTTGATTTAAAAAGAGCACCTTGATTCTCTGCAAAGGATAGGCTATGTTTTTTAGGTGATGCTAGAATGGCCAACAAACACTGTATCCAATTGCAACAGTGTTCAGGGATGTGGATATGACCCAAACTAGGCCAATGGGACTCAACTTAGGAGAATAAATTCTACAAGACAAGTATGTCCACTCTCACCATTACTATTTAACATAGAACTGGAAATCTTAGTCTTACCAATAGACAACAAAAAGAAATGAAAGGCAACTATACCAGCAAGGAAGAAGTCAAACTCTCATAACTTACATACAACATGATACTCTATGTAGAAAATCTGAAGACTCCACCAAAAAATTGCTAGAACTAGTACATGAATTCAGCAAAGTCACAGGATATAAAATCAATGTACAGAAATCTGTTGCATTTCTATACACCAATATTGAAGCAGCAGAAAAAGAAATCAAGGAGTTGATTACATTCTCAACTGCACCAAATACAATTAAGATACCTAGGAATAAACCTAACCAAAGAAGTAAAAGATCTGTACTCTTAAACCTATAGAACACTTACAAAAGAAATTGGAGAGGACACAAAGAAAGGAAAAGCATTCCATGCTCATGGATTGGAAGAACAAACACTGTTAAAATGTCTATACCACCCAAAGCAATCTACACATATAATACAACCCCTATCAAAATACCACCACCATTTTTCACAAAGTTGGAACAAACAAACCTAAAATTTATATGGAACTGAAACGACCCCGAATAGTCAAAGTAATGTTGAAAAAAGAAACCAAAGCTGGAGACATCACGATCCTGAAATTCAAGCTGTATTACAAAGCTGTAATCATCAAGTGTGGTACTGGCACAAAAACAGACACATAGATCAGTGGAGCAGAAGAGAAAACCGATAAATGGACCCACAACTATATGGTCAACTCATCTTTGACAAAGCAGGAAAGAATATCTAATGGAAAAAAAAAAACAGTTTGTTCAACAAATGGTATTGGGAAAATTGGACAGCAACATGCTAAAGAATGAAACTGGACCACTTTCTTACATCATACACAAAATTAAACTCGAAATGGATGAAAGACCTATATGTAAGACAGGAAAACCATCAAAATGCTACAGGAGAACACAGGCAACAACCTCTTCCACCTCAGCCATAGCAAACTCTTACTAGATACTTTGTTAGAGACAAGGGAAACAAAAGCAGAAATTAACTATTGGAACCTCATTAAGATAAAAAGCTTCTGTACAGAGAAGGAAACAACAAAACTGAAAGGCAACCAACCAAATGGGAGAAGATATTTGCAAATGACATATCTAACTGATAAAGGGTTAGTATCCAAAATCTATAAAGAATTTAGCAAACTCAACACCCAAAAAACAAATAATCCAGTTAACAAATGGGCAGAAGACATAAACAGACACTCTTCCAGAGAAGATATCCAGATGGCTAACAGGCATATGAAAAGATGCTCAATATCACTCATCATCAAGGAACTACAAATCAAAACCATGATGAGATACCACTTCACACCTGTCAGAATGGCTAAAATTAATAACACAAGAAACAAAACATATTGGTGAGGATGTGGAGAAAGGGGAACCCTCTTGCAATGTTGGTCGGAATGGAAACTGGTGCAGCCACTCTGGAGAACAGTGTGGAGGTTCCTCAAAAAGTTAATAGGGGCGCCTGGGTGGCTAAGTTGGTTAAGCATCCAACTTCGGCTCAGGTCATCATCTAATGGTTGTGGGTTCAAGCCCCGTGTCGAGCTCTGTGCCGACAGCTCACAGCCTGAAGCCTGCTTCAGATTCTGTCTCCCTCTCTATCTGCCCCTCCCCTGCTCACATTCTTTTTCTCTCCCTCAAAAATAATAAACATTTAAAAGATCAGAAAAAAAAACAGAACTACCCTAGGATCTAGAACTAGTAGGAATTTATCCAAAGGATACAAAAATACTGATTCAAAGGAACACATGCACCCCCAATGTTTACAGCAGCGTTATCAACAATAGCCAAACTATGGAGAGAGCTCAAATTTCCATTGACTGATGAACGGATAAAGAAGATGTGGTGTATATATATAATGGAATATTCCTCAGCCATCTAAAAGAATGAAATATTGCCCTTTACAATGACACGAATGCAGTTCGAGTGTATTATGCTAAGCAAAATAAGTCAGTCAGAGAAAGACAAATACCTCTATAATTTTATGCATACAATGAATTTAAGAAACAAAACAGATAAACATATGGGAAGAAGGGAAAAAAGAAGGAAGAAGAAGGAAGAAGGAGAGAGCGAAACAAACCATAAGAGAATCTTAATGACAGAAAAAACTGAGGGTTGATGGAGGGAGGTGGGTGGGGGGATCAGCAAGATGGGTGATAGGTTTTAAGGAGGGTACTTTTTGTGATGAGCACTGGGTGTTGTATGTAAGTGATGGCACTGGGTGTTAACTAACCAGAATTTAAATTTAAAAAATAAAATAAATGAAAGATGTGTTCTAAAAAAGAGAAAGTTCAAAGCTCTTAAGATGGACAGAACTCATCTTAAATACCAGTTATTATTTTTAAAAAGATCTTAATTATTACATTTTTTAAAAATTCTAGCTCATGCTTATGATAGCAAACAACTGTTACTGTGTGCTTATTATGTTCCAGGCACAGTGATAAATGTAAAGCACTTTTTCACTCAATTCGTACTTGTATTATTTCATTATATCTTTACATACTTATGAGAAACTATTACTATCCCTACATTACTAATATAGGAAACATAATCAATAATTTGCCAAAGATGATTATTTAAGCAAGCAGTAGAATAAAGACTAGAGCCTATATCTTTTTGGCATCAATACTGGTGCTCCTAAAATCTAACAATATATTCACAGTATTGTCAACAAAAGTACTGACAGAATTTAGAGCACCAATAATCAGTACCGTGCCAGTCCTACTGACTCTCCCCTGCATGAAGCTGTCCAGTGACAAAAGTTCCATTTGGTGCTAATATTGATATTGATATTTCAGATATGAGAAGACAAAAGAAAGTCAAAAGAGATTTCAGCAGCAGGCTGCTGGAGAAGAGACTGGCCAGGGGCTGAGGAATGCCAGAGCAAAAGAGCTCCCTGGCATCCCTGATCTCTAGGTAACACTATCTTCCCTACAAACCCTTTTTAGCCCCTTAGTCCCTCCAACAATTTTGCAGCCTCGTTCCTAGTATGAACAAAATTAAGAACAATACGTCCATGTACAAGTCTTCATGTGAACATGTTTTAATTTTATATATCTTCCTTTGTGAAGTGTTGTTAAATTTTTGGACATTTTTTATTGAGATATTTCTGCCATTTTATTGTTGAGTTGAGCTCTTTATATATGCCAGATGACAATCCTTTACCAGATATATGTTTTGCAAATGTTTTCTCCTAATTTGGGTCTTTCTAATGTCTTTTATTTTTTTTTAATTTTTAATGTTTATTTACTTTTGAGAGAGAGACAGAGTGTGAGCAAGGGAGAGGCAGAGAGACAAGGAGACAGAGAATCTGAAGCAGGCTCCAGACTCTGAGCTGTCAGCACAGACCCCGATGCAGGGCTCGAACTCACAGACCATAAGATCATGACCTGAGCCGAAGTCAGATGCTGAACCGACTGAGCCACCCAGGTGCCCCTCTAATGTCTTTTAATAAGCCGAAATTTTTAACTTTAATAAAGTTCAAGTCATCAATTGTTTCTTTTATGATTACTGCTTTCTACGACTTAAGAAACCTTTGTCTATCCCCAAGTTATAAAGATATTCTCCTATATTTTCCTCTAAACGCTTTGTATTTTAGTTTTCTCTTTCACATCTAAGGTCCATCTTTAATTAGAAGTTCTATATGGTAGGATTCAAGATTCATTTTTTCCCAAATACTGAAGACTCTTCTCCTCAGGGGATTGCTTTGGTGCTAGTGACAAAAATTAAATGCCATATAAGTGTGAGTCTATTTAGGGTTCTTTCTTCTCTTCCACTGAAGAAGATCTAGATCTACATTGAGCACTAAATCTACATGTAGATATATTCTTCATAAACAATCATATCATCTATAAATAGGAAGAGTGTTCATTTTTATGCCCATTATTTTTTTCTTGACTTATTGCAGAGGCTATAGTCATCATAAAATGATGAGTAGAAATGATGAGAGTGAAAATTCTTGCTTTGATCTAAATCTTTGGGAGGAACTGTAATATTCTACCATTTTAGTATGTCATATTTGTTGTAGGTTTCTTATACTTGCTTTATTGACAAAGTTCCCTCTGAGAGTTTTTATCTGAAATGGCTGTTGTTTCTTCTGCATTTTATTAAAATAATCATATGGGGTTTTTTTTATTCATTATTCTGTTAATACAGTGAATTGAACTGATTTTCAAATGTGAAACAAAACTTACTGTGATGGTTAATTTTATGTATCATCTGGACCACAGAGTGCCCAGATGTTTGGTCAACATTGTTCGGGGTTTGTCTGGATGAGAATAGTATTTGAATGAGTAGACTGAATAAAGCAAATTGCCATCTGTAAAGTGGGCAGGCCTTATCCAATCACAGCTGAAGGCCTGAAAAGAACAAAAAGGCTGGCACTCTCAGTAGTAAAAAGGGATTCCTCCTACCTAACTGTTGAGGTAGGACATCAGGTTTTTCCTAACTCCAGCGCAGTACTGAAACATCAGCCATTGATGGGTCTCCAGTTTGCTGACCACAGATTTGAGACTTCTTAGCCTGTAATACTAATGAGCCAATTCCTTACAATAAATTTCTACATATATACATCCTTTTGGTTCTGAAGGAACCTGAGTAGTACACTTGTGTTCAGGAGACAAATGCCACTTAGTCATCAATTATCTTTGCTTTACCATAGTGCAGCTATAACATATAACTGGATTAAAGTGCATGAAATGGATGTGTGATTTTAGGCATTTCCTGCAAGTTGCCTTCATTTAAGTTCAGATTCCTATGCTTAAACAGCGAGAACTGCTTTCCTATTTTACTTCCTATGAACTAATTATTCTCTCATTAAAATTATATAACTCCCAAAGTATAGTAAAGAAACTTCTTAAAAATTCCCATTTTTCTAACATTTGGCATTAAGAAACAGGGATCAAAAGATACAAAATGTGGATATATGCAAAAAGATTACTTTTTAATGTTTATTTATTTATTTTGAGAGAGAGAGAATCCCAAGCAGCCTCCATGCTCTCAGCTCAGAGCCCACTGGGCTCAATCTCACAAACCATAATACCATGACCTGAGCTGGAATCAAGAGTAGGATGCTTAACCCACTGAGCCACTGAAGCACCCCTGTAAAAAGATTATTTAGGAGAATAATTCAGACAGAAGTTAACTTAAATAAACCAGTCTTCAATGATGTGAAGAAACTCTGAACTAAAACATTTCTTGAGTCATAAGCAAAAATTAAACAAGATTCCTTAAGTCAATAAAATATCAACAAAGTCATATTCGTAATGTTCCAAAAATCTAAATCATTAGTTCCAACAGTTTGCAATGAAGCTTCTTTTTAATCATTTCCCAAACATTCAAATACCCCTCTGGACTGAGGAATGGCTGACCTAGGGATACATGGAAAAGTGAAGACGAGAAAAAGATTTAAAAAAAGGAAGAGGGATATCTCAGAGAAACAAGAGGATGCTGGAAGCACCATCAACTAGAAAGATGTACAGATTGCTGCTTAGGGAGGCAAGGAAGACTGAGAGGTGAAAAAAGGGAGGCTGCCCTGGAAGAATGTGTGGGAGGACAGACAACAGGGCACATTACGGGCAAAGAGCAGATCTCATCAATTTAAAAGCAATGAAAACATCACTAACAACTTAGAAGTTGTTATTCCTCTCCACTGTTATTCCTATCTGACATGATGTATCTTCCAATGTACGATTACCCCTCCTGGAAACATTCCCATGCTCGTACTATACCAAGCATCTTTATTGAGCTAACATCCTTCATATTTCACTTTAAATGAAGACTAGGTCAGCTCCCCTTACTACAAGCCGTCCAATGCTATGAATATGTGGCATAAATAACAGCTCCAATTAAGTACTTTCTTGTGTAATTACTTTATAAATTTTGGTCTCTAAGTCTTATTTGTGAAAGGGCAAAGATTATGCTACTCTTGCTCATCACTGCAACTCTCAAAGTGGTCAATAAATATTTTTGAATGAATTAAAAACTGAATGACAAAAAAATGCATCCTTCGATATATTTCAACAATAAATTATTTTTTTATTAACTTTATAGTTTATTGTCAGGTTGGTTTCCATATAACACCCAGTGCTCTTCCCCACAAGTGACCTCCACCATGACCATCACCCCCCTTCCCATTTCCCCCTTCCCCATCTGATCTCTGTTTTCAGTATTCAAGAGTCCCTCGTGCTTTGTCTCCCTCCCTCTCCCTAACTCTTTTTCCTCCTTCCCCTCCCCATGGACCTCTGTTAGGTTTCTCCTGTTAGACCTATCAGTGAAAACATATGGTATCTGTCCTTCTCCGCCTGACTTACTTCATTTAGCATGACACCCTCGAGGTCCATCCACTTTGCTACGAATGGCCAGATTTCATTCTTTCTCATTGCCCTGTAGTATTCCATTGTATAGATGAACCACATCTTCCTAATTCATTCGTCAGTTGATGGACATTTAGGCTCTGTCCATGATTTCGCTACTGTTGAAAGTGCCGCTATGAACATTGGGGTACATGTGCCCCTATGCATCAGCACTTCTGTATCCATTGGGTAAATCCCCAGCAGTGCTAATGCTGGGTCATACGGGAGTTTTATGGATAGTTTTTTGAGGAACCTCCACACTGTTTTCCAGAGCGGCTCTACCAGTTTACATTCCCACCAACCGTGTGGGAGGGTGCCCATTTCTCCACATCTTCGCCAGTGTCTATAGTCTCCTGATGTGTTCATTTTAGCCACTCTGACTGGCATGAGGTGGTATCTCAGTGTGGTTTTGATTTGTATTTCCCTAATGATGAGTGACGCTGAGCATCATTTCATGTGTCTATTGGCCATCTGGATGTCCTCTTTGGAGAAGTGTCTATTCATGTCTTCTACCCATTTCATAACTGGATTGTTTATTTTTCGGGTGTGGAGTTTGGTGAGTACTTTGTAGATTTTGGATACTAGCCCTTTATCCGATATGTCATTTGCAACTATCTTTTCCCATTCCATTA
>JAQQST010001280.1:0-13013 GCA_028646485.1 Cryptoprocta ferox | reverse complement strand
TTTAAAAGCTCATTATGCCCTGTGCACCTGTTAGTATTGCTCTATTGAAGGAGGCTCATTGACTGTCCAGGGCCTGTCGTTTCAGAAAGTGTTCTTTTAATGGTGTCTCTCGGTTTCTCTTGTTGTGCCTTTGATTATTTTACTTCCCTGGTCAGTGATATTTGGGACTTTCCACCATGTGCACTTTGGCTTGTTTCTTGAAGTAGCTCTGAAAAGGAATACAGACTAACATACAGGGAACAAAAGCATGCAAATGCTCAGACAAATCAAACAAACAAGCAAACCAACAGGGGAAAGGAAGTAAAGAAAAGGAAAGGAAAGGAAAGAAAAGAGAGACGAGAAGAAGAAAAAGAAACAGAAACAAAAACAATAACAAGGGGGGGACAGAGACAGCAAAAGTCTGTGGACAGTCTAAAAGTGTATAACTAGCCAAGAGGAGAGATAAGAATAAGATAAGGGAAATATATCTGGATGGCAGGAGAAAAGAAGGGGAAGCAAAGAAAAAGTGAAAAGAAAAGAAAAAAAAGGCAACTCCCCTGTGCGGATGGGCGTGGTCTGGCGTCAGGTCAGGTCTCGGGGGCTGCTCTCTCCGAGGCCCCGCCTTGGGGGTTGCGGGTGGCGCCAGTTCAAAGCTTTGCCGGAACCAAGCGTTGCAACCGCCCTTCTGAGTCCGATCTCCCTGTGCCGCGGGCGAGCCAAACTGTATTCTCCAAGCTCCGCCTCACTTCCAAATCCTAGACCGTGCAGTTCAACACCGTCACCGGGGATGAGATGCACTCCCGCTGGCGGCCGGCCTCCTGGCCCGGCCCGCAGCCACCGCTCCCAGTTCCACTTGGAATGGATGCCGCTGCCGCTTCGCCTATGGAAGAATTCGCTGGCCAGGTGGGACGGATTTCTCTCCCCTCGCCCAGCGGTTATATATGGGGAGTCGGGCGAGTTTTTCCTTTTGTTAGAGATGGTTCTATGTGCGTTTTCCATCTCTCTTTCTCTTCCCCTGGTCTCTCCGGGGCACAGCGCGCTCTCCCTGTGTTGGGTTGGGGCTCCTTTCCCCCTGCACCTCCGTGGCCCGCCTGTCCTCCAATTTCCCAGTTCACAGTCACTCAGGCATCTTTGAGATTGTCTTCTTTCTGGCTTCTGTTTCTTCTTTTCCCCCACTTTCAACTCAGTGTATTCTCCCTTCAGTCCTTCTCAGTTCAATCGATGCGGGCGGGCACAGACTACAGAGCTCCCCACTTCTCCGCCATCTTGCTTATATCCTCTCATGTACTTTTCTTCCTCTCTTACGGATTCCTTTTTATTAAGTGGATGTTTTCTACTATAATTTTTTAATTATTTAGTGATTTTTCACTCTGTTTTTGAGTTATTTTCTTAGTAGTTCTTTTGTCATTTTTTTCTGCAGGCATTTTTAATATTTAATTTTTTTTATCATATATATTATTATCATATATTATCATATATTGCATTATGTTATATATTATATAATTATAATATTTATATATTATATTATGTATTTATATAAAATTTTGGTTATGTTCTGTGTCTCATAAATTCAATGTTGAATTTTTATGAGCTTGTTTTTACTATGTATTCTTTCTACTGATTCTCAATCATATTTTGTTTTCAATTGTACTTATCCAGTTCTTGCTGTAAGCTGCTCTTTTTCGTTGTGCAATTATTTGTGTAAATTCTTTGACACCTAGGTTAAATATAGATTTCTCTGGACATTTTTGTTTTTGTTTTCCAATGTTTGGGGTCATCACAAATTCAGGGCCACTGTAAAGTGAAATCATGGCTTGTGGTTATTTTGGCCCAAATGGTAAATTTAGACTACAAATCACAGAAGGTTTAGCTCATGATTGCAAATTCCCCCCAAACACTTGTTTGATCCTTTTTTTGCTGTGTCCAATGCAAATTTTCTCAGAATGCTGTTGTATTAGAGGATAGAGCAGATTTTGTTTTGTTTCACACTTACTCTAAGGATATGAATCTCGGTTTCCCACATTTTCAGGGAGGGGATATCTCATATGCTCCCCACATGAATAAGCTCTTGGCATCATTTCCTATTATTGTAACTCATGAGGCTGAGAAAACGAAACTAAGATTTTTCCAGATTTGGCAAATGCCCTAACCAACTTTTTTCTCTGGATTATTGCCCACATTTATATTTTTGGGCTAAATGATTATTCTCTTGATTGTTCTATGCTTTTAGAATTTTTTTTATATCTTATCAATTATTTTTAGTGGAAGAGGGAACTTAAAAACCTAGTCTGTTATGTTAGTAGAAGTGGAATCCCATTAACTATTTTTTCACCTCTGCTATTTATCTGGCACTAGGACATGTTCTGGAATACAGGTCCACCTTAATCAGTGCTACCTTGTGTCTTCCATGAGCCAGTGCTGGTTTATGAACTGTTTGTTATCAGCCCACAATAAGATACAGACAAGAATTGAAAATGAGCATATGTGGGGTGCCTGGGTAGCTCAGTCGGTTAAACATCCGACTTTGGCTCAGATCATGATTTCATGGATCGTGAGTTGGAGCTGTGCTGACAGCTCAGAGCCTGGAGTCTGCTTCAGATTCTGTGTCTCCCACTCTCCCTGTCCCTCCCTGCTTGTGCTCTGTCTCTCTCTTTCTCAAAAATAAATAAACATTAAAAAAAAATTTTTAATGAGGATAAGTAACTAAACTTTTACCTTACCTTGTCCCAGATAAGACAAATGCCAAAAAAAAAAAAAAAAAAGATGAGCAATTATATCATGTCATTGGATTTGCTGAAGACTGTTTTATAGCTCTTCATGGACCAGAGATTGAGGAGCACAGTGCCTAAACTAGAATGGTTTGTTAGACTTTTGCTGAGACAACAGAAAAACTGATGTTATGGATACTTGCCCCAGAAATATGTGCATATGAAAGAAATATAAAAATTTATATAGACTCAGTATAATATATAGATCCTCTGAAATCTTACAGATCTTGTTTTTTTAATCTTACAGCGTGAGACAAAGGCAAAGAGATTCTGAGTAAAAATTTCATCGTTCAACTTATTTGCCACTCCACTTATCTGTGAGTATAAACTGAAGTAGACAAAAGGGGTACCCCATAACAGACTATCAAGGGAATAAGTTGAAAGATGTAATTTATTAGTCCCTCATTCATCCAACCAAACTCAAGTGCCTACAAAGTACTGGATCAAGTTCTAGATCTCAGATAACTGCTCCAAAAATTAAAATTTATCATTCTTTTTTTGATCCCTTACCTCTAAGCTCCACCCCTGGAACATGTACCCTCTTCCCACATTAGAATTCCATTCACACTTACAGAGTCTAGGTAGGAAGCAGAGGCCACCTCCCTCCATAAGAGAGGAAAACTCTTTCCCAAGCCTCCTTGCAGTTGGACAGAGTGGGAAGTTCCTGCAGTCAGGTGACCACATGCTGGCCTCTGACTCAGGGCATGGTGACAGATAGGCTGGACAGGGCAGAATGTATTTAGCATAAGTGGTGTAAGTTGCAAAGTGTCATTCAGTTGCCAGGAGAAGCAGAGACAGCAGTTCTCACCACAAGACCCAATGTCCAGCCTCCCTGGAGTCAGTGCGGTGGACAATGGCATTTGTGTCCAGCAGCAGGGGCAGTGGTTCCTATAAGGAATTGCATAGGGTGGGATTTTGGATTCTGCTCCTGGCTGTGTAGTGTCAAGCCTGTTCTGTGGCTTTGTCTGAAACATAACAAGGTCCCAGTACATTCACCTCCTCTCTTCCCACCCCTCTCTTCCTCTATCTCTATATACATACATATACATGTAGGCATGCATATTATAATAAATAAAAATCTGTCTATCTATCTGTCCATTCATCCATCCATCCATCCATCTAAATTAGAACAATTTGGAATCTTTTATTCACACCAAGAAGTGATAGGGAAATTCATATAGAAAATATTCTCAGAAAGCAAGAATTCAGAGATTTCTTTTTGGCTTTATTGAGATATAACTGACATATAACATTGTATAAATCTAAGATGTACAACCTGTTGATCTGATATATATTGCAAAATGGTTACCATCCCAGGGTTAGCTAACAGCTGCAAGTCACAGAATTACCATTTCTTTTTTTATAGTGAGTACATTTAAGGTCTACTCTCAGCAACTCAGAGATTTTCTTTATGCTGAGCTGATGATCACTTCTGGAATCTTCTACCTGGCTGTATTTCACAACAGAGAAAACAACAGGTATCTCCCAGCATATGTCTCACCTTTTTCTTCACAGGAAAAAATAACACTTAGATGTGAATTTAAGTTCCTTCCCCATACTGAGTGCTCTCTGATCACTGACCTCAGCGGTTCCTGATCTGGGTGAGGGCCAAAATTGCTTATGGGTTTAGTATAAAACACTCAGGCCTCTTCCCAGATCTGGCATCTTGGAATGTTGAGAGCAGAGCTCAGGAATCACTTATTCAGCAAGCCCTACATGGGAATCTGATGCATAGACATGTGGGAAACCTGGTATGCATTCTTGCTGCTAAATGTGTGATCCGAAGACCAGCAGCAGCAACAGCAGCAGCAGCAGCGCCAAGTTTATAAATTCAGAATCTCATGCTCTCCTCCAGACTGTCTGGATCTTAATGAGATGTCCAGGTGATTCCTGTGCACCCTAAAAGCTGGGCCTCCCGGTCTATGTGCTTTCTACATGCAGTGCCAGAACCATGCAATCCGCTCCAGGTGTAGTGTCTCATCAGCTCACTTTATGCAGGAGGGGATCCAGGGTTCAGTCATTGCTCCCTGTGTTTTCTTCTTCTTCTCTATTTGAATTCCAGTTAGTTAACATACACTGGTCCCTTTCTCTTCTTTAGCCATTACTCCCTTGGCAAACTCATCCATTCTCAAGGCTTTAAGTATCATTCATATGGCATCATCTCCCATATCTGTCTCTCCAGAAAACACATGTCATTTTCTAATAGACATTCGGTTTCAACTTTCTCAAACTGGTTGCCTGTGCTACCACTTCCTCAAGTGGGCTTCTTCCAGAAACTTTCCCTCACTGAAGGCACTCCACAAAGAAATATGTAGACACATGTGCAGTCTGAAATTTTGTGTGTCCTCCTTGATTCCTCTTTCTCATAATCCAGATTTGATCCATTAGGAAAAGATGTAAAGTCCATCTTTAAATAAGTCCAGAGTCCAACCACTTCCTATTATTTCCCCTGCTTGCACCCCAGACAAAGCTATCAACCTCCCCAGCCTGGAGCACTGCACCAGTTTACTAAGGTTTGCTCTGCTGGGCACTCACCCTTCACCTCTCGATTCTGTACAGCAGCCAGACTTATGCTTCTAAAGATATGTTGTACCAGGTCTGTCTTCTGTTCAAAACTACCTTGTAAACTCCATGTCTCACAGAAAAGTGAGCCTTTCCAATATTGCTGAGACCTACATGAGCTAGCCAGACATTGGGCCTCATTTCAATTATGCTCTGCTCCAGCCACACTGGCCTCCTTTCTCTTCTTTGAGCACAGACACACTCCTGCCCACGCATTTGGACTGGAGGCTCTCCCTGCCTCAGGGGAAAGAACTTGCCCCAGATATCCTCTTGGACATTTGATGGTCTTTAAATCTTTACTCAAAGGTCACCTTCTCAATGAAGCCCATACTGACCATCCTGGTAAAACAGCCATCTTCCTCCCCCCCCCCCCACTTCTCTGGATCTCCTTCCTCAAAGCAATGACCAACTTCTAATGTAAACCCTTTCCTTATTTACCATGCTTATTTTATGTAGCCTGCCCCTCAGTGATAGAACATCTGCTCCACAAGGCTGGTGATGTTTACCTGGTTTTTTTCACTGGGGTTTCCTGGATGCAAAAACAGTGTTTCATGTATCTGCCACACAACAAATATCAGTTGAATGAATAATCAGCATAGACCACCTCCCTGTACTAGAGATGGTATCTTTATTAATACCAAATGCTGTTTCATGGCAGCTACAGCTCACATCTGCTCACCTTGTTGCCTGTGCTTTTCTCAAGTGCTGCTTCTCCCTCCACACCAACTTCCTCCCTGGTACACAATTGTATTTCTCTCTTCAGAAAAGATGATCCCAGTCTTATGAGTCCTATTTTCTAACCAACTGTGCATCTAAATTAGACTCTATTGTATAAATCCATGTGTTTCCATCAGAGCCAGCACTTGGATTCCTGCAGCTAAGGTGCAGAGGAAGGAGGCAAGCTGCAAAGAAGGTAGAAATTAAGAGGAACAACTATCAGATCCGTCCTCTCTACTAATTCTAGAATCTGACTCTTTCTAAAGATTGATAAAGATGGAAAGAATAATACAGGAAATAGGCCTAGATGGAGGGCAAAAGCTAGATGAGTGTGAAAAGGAATCTCAGTGCTACAAGTGCCTGTGACCGTGACTGGTAGGAACAATGACAGGCGGAATTGACGTCTTCTATCAGAGATGGGGGAGCCCAGAGGAAAATGAGACCAGAGAAGAACAGGTATAATCCAGAAGAACCCACAGAAGCAAAATATAAACACGCAAAAGATGGGGGCTACAGGGCTGTACTCAGGTCTGAACCTAGGCTGATCCAGCTACACGAAGCCCTTGCTGCCGATGGTCCTGGAAACAGGACAAGGTCCCTGTGATCTCCAAGTCTCTGTGATCACAGGTCTTAGTGGGACAAGGTTCTACTAAAGAGACAAGGACAAAGGAGCAGATAAGATGACTCAACTGAGGAGTGGCCATGTGAAAGCCCCCACTGCACCGAGCATTGCGCAGGCACAGGGCTCATCCATGCTAGGCTCCTCACAGCCTTCTCCTCTACTCCCCTGCCCCCCCTGCAACAGACTCAGCACAGCAAACCTACAGATTCTGGAAGGTTCTCAGTGCTTCTACCTATTTCCTGTCTCAAACTTTAGGAATCTTCTCCTTTATTAACGCAACAACGCACATGACAAGAAGTAGAAAAAAGAAATTCATATCCAGATTTTTATTTTTAATAGAGAAGAAGATGTTACTACTCAGAGCAACATGAAGTACAGACAGGGATAGAGACAGCTCAGCCCCACCTCTGCCGAAACTGCAAAGTTGATTAGGGAAGAAACATGGAGATCATGGTGGGGAGGGGGGTCATGGTGGGCAGTCTCCCCACCTTCTCACATTGCGCCAATAGGAACACAGACATGTTCAGATGCCAGTTGCAGAAAGAGAAGTCAGGGGATCTTGAAGTCACATAGTGGGAGTATGAACAAATTTTTTTGTCGCCAGTCCAACACAGGGCAGCTGTCTCACATTGTAGAAAAAAATAATCATGAACAAATTCAGGTCAGTCATACAAGTGTTGACATTCTCAACCATCCATTACATGCTTAAAATGTCCCACTCAAAGACTCTCCATAACCCCATTATGTCCCCTCCGTCCCAACCACTCTCATACCCCAAGCCCTCCAGGGTCTCACATACCTCTGAGCCCTAGGCACTGTCACTGCCTAGAGCAGAACAACATCAGGGTGTGGCCAAAGCCCAGGGATGTAATTAAAGGAGGAATCATGGGGTGGACCAGCTCCCCCCAGGGGATCAAGGGTCTCGGAGATCAACCTCCCCTAACTCACTTGTAGCCTGAGCATAGCTCCCTTCTTTTTCTCCTTTGGGAAGAAAACATGGTGTGGGAGGCCAGGGAGAAGACTGGGCAACGAGAGCCTAGACACCCCCAGCCCTGGACCAGAGGCTCTTGGCTACACACTTGGGATCTTAGTTTTGCATGTTTAATGGCCCATCTTTTTCCATGAACTTTTTCCATGAACTGCCTTTGTTAGAAGTTCCAGAACTGTCTCAGCCTGCTTTCTTTTCAAAGGTCTACAGTGGTTATCCTATACCCATCCCATAACTGTATTCATGTTCCCAATTCTGACCTGAGTCTTCAGTCATAAAAGAACTTTAGGGGCGCCTGGGTGGCTCAGTCAGTTAAGCCTCTGACTCTTGATTTTGGCTCAAGTTATGATCTCATGGTTGTGGGATCGAGCCCATACTGGACTTAGCGCTGAGGGTGGAGCCTCTTTGAGATTCTCTCTCTTCCCCTTTCTGTCTTTCTCTGTCTTCTCTCAAAATAAATAAATAAACTAAATTTTAAAAAATCAAAGAATTTTAGGGCACTATAGGACTTCTTTCATTTTATATTATTTTATTTTTAATGTTTATTTATTTTTGAGAGAGAAAGACAGAGTGCAAGCAGGAGAGGGGCAGATAGAGAGAGAGAGGCACAGAATCTGAAGCAGGCTCCAGGCTCTGAGCTGTCAGCACAAGCTCAAAGTAGGGCTCTAACCCAAGAACCTGAGATCATGATCTGAGCTGAAGTCAGAGGCTTAACCAACTGAGCCACCCAGGAGCCCCTCAGACTCCTTTCATTTTATACTGTCATTACACCTTTTATGAAAATTTGGAATATTTATCTAATGTTCCTAAAACTCATTTCAAAGTCCAGCTTCTACCCACTGCCTGATTCCAAAACTAACACCTCATTTAAGATTTTTGTTATGACAGCACCCCATTTCCAGATACCAAATCCTATAATAGTTATTATTGCTGTGTTACAAATTATTTTTAAAAATGCAGCTTAAAACAGCAAACATTTATTATCTTAACACATTTCTGAGGGTACAAATTGTAAAAGCAGGCTAGTTGGGCAGTTCTGGCTAAAGGTTTCTCATTAGGTTAGTAACCTAACCTATGAGAAGGCTTGACTGGGGCTGGGGAATGTATGTTCAAGCCCACGCAAGAGACCTTTGGCCAGAGGCTTTGGTTCCTTGTTGGCCCTTAGTTGGAAGCCCCTGCCCTCTACCACATGGGCATTACCACATGTGAGCATCTTTAGGACGTGGCACCCGGCTTCTTCCAAAACAAATAAAGAAAAGGAGAGGACAAGAGAGGAAGAGAGAGCAAAAGGCCACAGACCCCTTCATGGCCTAATCTCTAAAGTCATACAACATCACATCCACTTTATTCTCTTTATTAGAAGTGAGTCACTGAGTCCAGTCCACACTCAAGAGAAGAGGGGTTAGTTTTATCCCTCAAGAGGAGGAGAATTAAAGAGTTTGTGAACATTTAAAAATTACCACACCCTATATGTGAGATGTCATTATCTCCTGCTGCTTTCCAGATTTTTTTCCTATCTTTGGTTTCCACCAGTTTGTACATTGATGAGCCTGGGGCAACCTTCTTTGGTAGTCTCTTTTGGTGTATTGAGCATCTTGGATCTATATGCTAAGCTGGGGGCCTTTCAAACATGATTTCCTCAGATCCTGTTTTCTGTTCTTTTTCCTCTTTCTCCTCATTTTTGAACTCCCATTGATTGTCTATTGCCTCTTGCCTCTTAGGTATTCTTCCATGGGTTTCTAAGATTTTATTAATTTTTCATTCCTTTTTGTCTGTGTTGTTGTGGATTGGGTAATTTCTATGGACTTTTATTCAACCTCACTGACTTCCCAGGACCTTCTTTTGAGTACATCCACTGAATTTTATTTCAGTTCAAGAATTTTTATTTCATCGTTTTTATACTTTTCATTTCTTCATTCAGATTTCCTGCCTGTTAACTCTTTAATACCAAGATTCCCTTTAATTCTTTCCACATATTTTCATTCAATTCTTTGAATTTCTTAGAGATGTGTGGGAGTCTTTGAATGCTGGATCCAATATTGGGACACGCTGGGAATACATTTCTGTTGACTTTCTCAATATAGTCACATACTTCTGTTTCCTTCCATGTAGTAATATTTAATTTAAAAGTGGATATCAGATATATATTTTAGGAAATCAGAAACCATTTTATTTTTCTGAGGATTGCCTTTTTTTTTTCCCCTAGAAAGTGGTTAGCACGCCTGGACCACACTGTGAAATGGGAACCCCAGCAGTATGCAACAACTGATGTGTTGTCTCCATTTTCCAGTATCTACTTGTTGCATTTTTATCCTGAATGTTGACTGATCTATCTTGCATCTGTATAATTTTCCGATCAACCAAGGATTTGGGCAGTTTCTACTCACATGTCGGCATTCACTGTTTCTGTGGTTGTCTTGTTCTTGGTATTTCCCCTAAATTTCCAAATGCACTGCCGGCCACAAATTCTGACCTTCGATTCCTCAAACCAGTAAGGTTTTTGCTTTCTGCTGCCTAAGCTTTTGCTAACTGAAGAATTCATCAGTCATCGTAAAGACTTGCAGAATGCACCAGGATCAGACTGGTTCTTGCTGCTTTTTCAAGCAGTGTCTCCTGAATATCCCATCACCATGCACACTTTGGTGGTCAACCAGGGGTTTTGTTGCGGCTTGCGTTCAGATTTGGGATCTCAACACTTCTGCTGCTCTCTTTCATATTTTTCACCTACACTTCTGACTACTCTGCACCATGGACCCCATCACCCACCTTCTTGAGTCACTCATGCATAGTTATCTTCTTGGGTTAGGAGAACACCTCTGTAGGTAAGAAGGCTACAGCCTGCAGCTAGCTCCTACCTGTTTTGTTCAGGATCCAAGTAATTCAAGAGCAAAGTTCTTCTCATGTTTTTGCCTACCTGTGTTTATTTTTCAGTGCCTCCAAATATTTGTTTCCCATATTTTTGTCCAGTTTTCATAACTGTCTTCTGGGGGAAGACTTGCTCTGCCTCTTCATACTGCCGTTATCAGGAGTCCTACCCTGTAAAGATGGCCACAGGCCATCTTTTGATCTCGTGAGATTAATATGGATCTAGGCACCAGAAATTTGCCATTTTCAGTTTTCCCAAACAGAAATAAGATTAGGCCTGGGGTCTGGGTACACAAACTCCTCAGGGGTATCACTGACTTTATGCAACCCGCAATGACAAATGATGCTCCCATCTGATTGCTTCTATAATATTGGAGACAATAAATTATATACCTGAGCATTTTCACACGTTTTCTGAATGAAGTCACCAGAAACGTAGCTAAATTTGAATGGCTGCCTTGGAAGTGGTTCAGTTAAATCTTGAAACAAGCTCGCTTTTGTCCTCCATCCTCCTCAAGCCATGAAATTACAGGCATCTCTAATTAATCTGATAGCTGTTTGTAGCCTTTGCCAACGAGTTCCCCATTATTTAGTGGGCTCTGGACTTTATAGCTTAATGTTTTTCTCCACCTATGAGGAGCATAAGCCCTTTGACATGTTACTGCATTGGTGTAATCAAATCCTCATGAATAACAATGATTAATGCCCAAGGAAAAGTTATGCCTTCTCATCCCATTTGGGGTCTTCTCTGAATCAAAATTCTAATAGGTACAAAAAGCTCCCACATGAAATGCAAATGGCACATCTATTTGAAGGCTAAGCCTGGGCCCGGAAGCCTTAGCAAACTGCACAACTTGATGGTGGGTAGCATATGCATGCTTCTGCTGCTTTCTGGCCACCAAGGGACCTGACAACAGAAGTGCCACCTGACATTGAAGCATGCTTCACTGGAGGAGCAGCAGCTCACCTGTTCCACTGTGGCACCCCCAGAGCAGTGCTGTGGCCATCCACTGTTTGAAGGTAAACTGCCAAAGCCCAGAGCATTGGCGACTCTGCAGTTAAGGTGAATATCAACTGGCCAGGGAGCACCCAATCTGACATTGAACGAAGTACATGGACTCTTGGGCCTTCATTAGTGGACCTGCTTAATAGTCAGGTCATTGGACTACTGAATACTGAACTCTGAAGGGCACATCATAGGGCAAACCCTTTTACAGATGTAGGCTAGATCCTGGACACAAATTAAAACTTAATGTTGTATCTTTCATGCCCATGAGAATGGATTTCTCTGTTTATATATTTAGAGGCTAAATTACTGGGGGAATATAAAATGGTCACACCTTTCTATTGAGCTGACATTGTCCTTATTATGAAATCAATAATGTATTATGATATGCCATAATTCTTCTTTCTTTAAGTCTAACTTTTCAGACACTAATATAATTATGCCAGCTCTTTTCTGGTTAGCTTTTCATTATATCCTTTTTAACCCCTTCCTTCTTAACCTACTGCATCCCAGTATTTAAAGTGAATCAGTTAAACAGCTTGTACTGGGGGGTTTTCTTTATCTAGTCAGGCAATCTTTGTCATTAAACTGGTATTTTTTAGCTTATTTATTTCTTCTTTGTTCACATAGAGAAAAATTAATCTTCATGGATCCATAGGTTTTCACAAAAGCTTAGAATGTATGTCTATCACCATAGTCATGATATGGAAGACTTTGATCTTCCATAAAATTTCATCATGTTCTACCCAACCTTGGCTATAATCTGTTCTCCAACCCTATAGTTCGCCTTTTCTGAAATGTCATGGAAGTAGAATTCTATAGTGTCACCTTTTGAGTTTGGCTACTTCTACTTAGCAAAGTGTATTTGAGATTCATTCATGTTGTTGAAACATTCAATATTTCATTCCTTTTATTGCTGAGTAGTATTCAATGGTATCAATGTAACAGAGTTTGTTTATCCATTCATCTATTGAAGGACATCTGGACTATTCTCAGTTTTTGATGATTGTTAATACAGCTGCAAAAACAGCCAACTATACAGGTTTTTGTGTGAACATAAGTGTTCATTTCTCTTAGATCAATAAGAGTGAGATTACTAGATTATACTGTAAGTATATGTTCACCTTTATGTCACACTGCCAAACTGTTTTCCAAGGTGGTTTTACATTTTTCCACTCACACCAACATGTATGAGAGTTCTAGTTGCTCCACATTATTGCCAGCATTTGGCACTGTCACATTTTGGGAGTGTGTGTGTGTGTGTGTGTGTGTGTGTGTTTTTACGTACTTTACTAGGTTTGTAAAAGGATCATAATATGGTTTTAATTTGCACCTCCCTTATGGCTAATGGTGTTGAGTATCTTTCCATATGCTTAGTTGCCTCCCATATATTTTTTGGTGCTTTTTTTAAAAGTTTATTTTGAGGTGGGGAGAGTGTGCACACATGTATGAGTGAGAGAGAAGCAGAGAGAGAGAGAGAGAGAGAGAGAGAGAGAGAGAGAGAGA
>JAQQST010001279.1:0-13022 GCA_028646485.1 Cryptoprocta ferox | reverse complement strand
GGAGGGAGACAAAGCATGAGAGACTCTTGAATACTGAAAACAAACTGAGGGCGGAATGGAGAGGGGGACAAGGGAAGGGGGGTGATGGTCATGGTGGAGGTCACTTGTGGGGAAGAGTACTGGGTGTTATATGGAAACAAACCTGACAATAAACTATAAAGTTAAAAAAATTTTTAAAAACTAAAAAAAGATTAAGTAAAATTATGTAAAATTCTTAGAAATTTACCTAGCATGGAGTAGCTATTCAACAAATGTCAGCCATTTTTTCCAGTTATCTGTGAATTGATTGTGGCAGTGACTGTCAGGTTTTCCATCCAGTAAACACCTAAGCTATACACAGCTGATGGTTGCCCAAGCCCTAAGAAATAAACTTCATCATGCTCAGAGATAGACACACCTCTAAACTCTACCCAAAATGTAATATATATGGCCAACTCTTGAGAACGTTCCGAACTTTTAAGATATGCCATCTGGTACTCAAGATTGAGCATATTTTCATTTATTTAGAAACTGAGAATTTGCCCCAATAACCAGGTACAGCTCTGAGTTTACATATTTCCAACGTAGGAGTCAACTACCCAGATATAGGTGTGATATGAGGGGTTCCCCCAACTCTGTTTTCCATTAAATCCCTACAAACTTCTCTGTCCCACCACCCTCAACCCTGAGAAGAAAACCAATTGTCATATCCCCCGTGAGTCAGCAAGAGTTCCAACGAATGAAAGGTTGGGGAGAACTTTTTATGTTTATCACCTCTAAGAATTGCAAATAGGGTAACTGAACTCCCTTGAGCCAGTTTAACTAGGATTCTATCATATGACAGTTTCCCAAATCTGTTCAACGGATAGCATAGAGAATTTGATTTGGAAAGAAAATCAGGAAGAAGGTTTGGGGGAAAAAAGGAAGAAATGTTGTACACAGAAAGTAAATGTGTTTGATTTTAGACATATGAATTTATAGTGTAGGTAGAACAAGCAGTGCTTATTGATCCTAAAGCTGCAGACTCTTAGGGATTGAAGATTTTTTACTATCTCCCAAAATAAAACAGATTTGAAAAAGGCAATTTCAATGGAGGGTAGAAGTTAGGGGTAATTTTGCAAAGACAAAAGATATTTGAGGCCTCCGGTGCAACATTAGTTTCAGGTATAGAATGGACCTGGGAAGGAAGAGAAAAAGAGTTTATCAAATGACTTCCTCTAGAAAAACTGATCTAAAGATGAAATACAAGGATAAGAAGTAACTATGTTGGTCTAACTCTGATTGCCTCATCTCTATCCCAGCCATGCATCTACCAACAGGTAGGATAAATATTATTTTGGTTTTCATAATTCTGTTAAAGTTGCATTTATGATGCTTGCAGTTAACTCTAAGTATATTTTTAATATGTGTGTTTTTATCTACCTTTCTCTGATGTATTTATTTCTTTTTATATTTTACTTTCTTTTATTTTAGAGAGAGAATGAGTAAGGGGGCAAAGGGAGAGAAAGAGAGAATCGCAATCAGGCTCCATGGAGCCTGATGCGGGGGTTGATCTCATGACCCTGGGATCATAACTTGAGCTGAAATCAACAGACTCTCAACAGACTTAGCCACCCAGGCACTCCTGATGTACTTATTTTTTATGTTACTTTTGAAATTACCCATTTCTGTCGCTTCTGCAGATCACATACAATTCCCAATAACTAATTTTAACTTTAGAATTAACCAAGAATAAGCCAACGCTAGCAGAGAGTTGGTGTTGCTGTTGGAAAACTGCACTCTCCCAAAAGAGAAGTCCAGCACAAGCCTCCAATTCATCAATCCAATGACAATCTCTGGGTAGTTAATAGGCTTAGGTAGGAAACACATGATGTCTAGCCCAAAAATTTTCAATCAAAATTTCAAAGTTACTACTTTTGAACTCCTACACTCCAAGGAGACAAAAATGTCCAATTCTTTAATTCACTTCTAACTTTTCTCATAATCAACATGGTACTATCTAATTAATCATTTTGTCTTAACAGATTAGTTACCTGTCTCTAACAAGGAAAGAGTTGATTCAGTCATATTAACAGTCAAGTCTATTTTTCAAGTCAATCTAAAGAGAAATTAAGTCGGTTTGGTCAAGGAAACATTCTGCCAGTCAATTAAGCAATTACTTCAGTCAAATAGATAACTCAGTCTAACAACAAGCCAGTTCTGCCTCACAACTAATTAATTCAGCATAACCATTTATCAGTTCTGTCAATCAATTCATGCAGTATATCAAACAACCAGATATAACTTATTCTATTCACCCCACTTGATAAGCTGAAAAGAATAGACAGAAATGTTTAGGGGTGAGGGGCGAAGTAAAGGGGACACAGAGTTCCTACAAGATTCCCACATCCAAAGTAACAGGATGCTCTCTTTCCTGTTATGTATTGAATGTACTTAGCCAAGAAAACATAAAAATCCAGGACTGAGGGATAATTTCTGGGAAAATAAAATAGCAAATAATAGGTTATTGTTAATATGATATACTCAAGATAGACTAAAGAACATTTTTATATGTATTATTTACACCTTAAAATATTGGTTCAGAGTTTCAGTCACCGTGAGAAAGAATCTTATCAATTTCATCCTTAATAGATTATTCCATAAGTGTGATAACATTTTTAGATGTATCACTCATACCTTGGTATGTTGATTCAGAGTTTTCAGTTTCATTGTGAGAAAACCCTCTGAAAGAGGTAGCACTTCAGCTGAGCATCAATTCAGATTTTTATTCAGTCATTTTGACACCAGGAAATTTTTGACCCAGCTAATTAACCCAGCCATTTTGATGTGCCTAAAACAACACACCATTACACTTTCAGCTGTTTTATAAATTACCAAGTAATGTGTAAAACAAATGATCTTACCCCTTTCCTGACAGTCACCCTAATGCCAGCCTCTACCCCTGGAAATAGGTTCAAAAGTGAAGTGGGAATTTGGCATATTTATGTTTTTCATATACCAAGAATTGTGTGTTGACCACCCGTGGCCATCTCATAAAGGGCCAACTATTATACTCAATAAACTATTTTCTCACTTTCTAAGAATTTAATTGTATCTTGATAGACACTTAAAATGACCTCATTTTTTCCCTAAAAGTCAAAGACACTGGGGAAAGAAAGTATTTTAGTCACATTATGATCTCGTATTCTGAGATCCAGGCTATACAGGAATTCTTTAGTTGAATTTCTAACATAATCTCAGGCATCTCAGTAATATACATATATTTAATATCATAATGCTCTTTTAATTGAGGGTTTCAAAAACATGATTGACACTTCCATAGAAGAGTCAGGTATGACTCTGGCTGACTCTATCAGGTATATATTTTTAATTCTTTTTGTCTAAATATAAAGGTAATATACTTATCAAAATTTTTTAAATAAAAAATTAATAAAGGAGAAAGTGAAAGACCAAGATAACTAGAATTGGAGTTAGGTAGAGAGGTGTGCTCTAAATATTAACTGATAAGTTTAAAACAATAACCATTCCTAGTTGAAACAGTGTCACCAAAATAACCAGATCAAAATGTTCTGCTTTGAATTTTTGACAGTAGAAGATGGTAGCTGATTTGGAAAAGAGGGGGGACCAGAATAAAAGAGACTAATTAGTTAATGATAACTAAGAACATTTATCAGAGTAAGAAAATCTGTTATCAGATGAGACTCTACTAAAGCCAACATCATACAGAGAGAGGCATAGTGACTTTATAAAATAGAGAAGTAGGGGGGCACCTGGATGGCTCAATTGGTTGGGCATCCGACTTCAGCTCAGGTCATTATCTTGCAGTTCATGAGTTCAAGCCCCTCATCCGGCTCTGTGCTGACAGCTCAGAGTCGGGGGCGTGCTTCAAATTCTGTGTTTCCCTCTCTTTCTGCCCCTCCCCTGCTTGCTCTCTCTCTCTCTCTCTCTCTCTCAAAAATAAATAAACATTTAAATTTTTTTAAAATGGAGAAGTAGGGGTGATTTAATACTCCATGTAAGTGAGAAATACTTAAATCAATGAAAGTAGGATGAAATTAAATAATGCCATAAAAATTGATAAGAAATTTGTATATATATATATATATATATATATATATTTGTATTTCTGTTGACCTTATTGTATATGTGAATTATGGCATAGCTACATAAAAATAAAGATTAATATTTATGCTTTTATTTTACCTAAAGTACAATATTCTAAATGATCTGCACACCCAACTATTCTGAACTAGAGCATGTCTAGCTAGTGGGTCTACGTTGGTGAACACTAGGATTCCACCATTCCCCTGTCAGCCAATACCTAAATACCAGGAAAAGAAACTAACCAAGGCCAAGCTTATAAGTCTGAACCTATGTTGCACCGATTTCTTAAATTTTGAGGATTTCATATCCTTAGAAAATCTGATCAAAGGTAAGGACTCCCAAAAAAATGCACATATGCATAGACACATGAATTTTTTTTTGCATACAATTTCTGGAGTGTCATAGACTTGAAGTTAAAGGCATGTCTCTTGGTTTCTTTTGCTCCCGAACACAGTGCTTCCTTTCCTGGCTAAAGGTATATCATTCTTATCTTGATGCTAGTGAGCTCACTTTCCAAAGACATGCTCCTTGTTTCCTCTGTGCCTCATGTGCTATGATGAAGTGTGAATAGTGACACAGTTCAACTCACTTGGGTCCTTGGGGAAAGTCATATTGCCACAACTGGTAACCCTGTCTTAATAAGCTAATGTTCTATGTCATGCATAACAAAAACATAGTAAAAATAACAGAACAAGAATTCCCCAAAACTTTTTTTATCCAGTACATTGACAGGCATGCAAAACCCAACTGGGGGTATAATTTTTTTTGCCTTCTTTCTACATTAATTTTCTTCCTAAATTAGTCAAACTTGAATGAAGATTTTACAGACAGTTCAACCCCACCTCAAAGTTCTACAGGCAGCTCTTACTGCCAAGCTGTCTATCGCCAAAGCAACTAGGCCAATGTGCTTTGCATCTGGGTAAATACCTCATCAAGGCCAGTGGCATAAGGAGCCTCTTTGCAATGACCTCCCATCATATCAAAATCCTTACTCTTAGCAATCAAAAATATTTTTTGATATTACATGGGGTATAAATAATTATTAACATTTTAAAATAATTCTCTATGCTGGTTAACAGGAGGCTATTTCCAGAAATAGTCTCACATGAAGGCAGATTCGTTCAAGGGATCTACAAATGCCCTCTCCTCCCCAGTAAGTCCGAAGTTCTTCTATTTGTGAGACATTTTTTTCCTTTGCATTAATTATAAATTTCTTCCAACCTTTCTCCTAAGCCACAGATTCCCCTGAAATGGTCATCAGTAATATGGCAATCTTCAGTCTCTAGTCTCTTTTAAACATTTGGAATAAGAAGAGATGATAAAAGGTGAGATGGTTGGCATTCTTACCTCAAATGAAATATGAAGGAGATAGGTCAACTTTTTGGACACAGTGGCATTCAACAACGTGATATTTTTGATAAGTTCAGTACATGTAAATGAGCCAAAACAGAAAAACTCTACTTCCAGCAGATTCAAAGAAAGTTTTTTTTAATTTCAGGAAAAAAAAAAAAAACCCTGGGTTTTGGATCTTTAGATACCCAGAAGAGGTGTCAAATCATTGTACTCCCCCAAACCAGGTTCCTAACCTACTGCTGATCTACCCTCAGGGATTTTCTGAGCAGCCCCTCACAGCTCTATTGTTTGCTGGTATCCTTGGGGCAGGTGTCTTTTAATCAAAGGCTTAGGAAGGTGTGGGGTTTAGGAGTCAGCGCTGACTGGAAGGAAAACTTTCCTTTTAGCCTTGGGCAACAATATTGGAGCTTTTTTGAATATTGTAATCCACTCTGTGCCAAGTGGGGCCCATTCTCCCCTTACATAGCACCAGGAATCCAAAGAAAGAAGTTTTCAATTCTCTTCAGAACGCGTCTCATCTCCCACACTGAAGACCAAATAAAAACAGTCTGGGCCAATTGTGCTTCCTCCTACCCCCATTTACTGTGGAATCCGCCTGGGAGAAACAGAAAAATTGGCTTCAGGCCAGCACTGGCCTTCTGTAAAGGCAGAAAAACTTCCCTCACCTTCCTTCCATGGACTGTCTTGGAAACCAAAAGGAGAAGCCTTATCTCAGATATTCCATGGAGAGGGGAAGCTGTGGGGGTCAGGGCAGGGCTTAAGATGATATAGTTGGGATATCAAGGCCTAAAATTTTCTAATACTAGATTGGGTATTTTCTGTGTACTTACTATTTTGTGACTTCTATTTTCTCTTATTAAGTAGACTGGGAGTAAAAGTGGAAATTGTTGCTTGGGAATTGAAATAGCTATGGACTGAATCTCAGAACCAATACTTACTAACTATAACATTAGACAACTTATTTTACAGATAAACGTTCTTATCCCAGTTCTCCCACTAACTAGCTCTGTGACATTGACCAAATCCCTACATCAAACTTGTCACCTCATCATAAGAATGAGTAGGTTGAACTAGAAGATCTCTAAGGGCCTCTTCAAGCCTAATAATTTATGTCACTTCTGGGATCCTGAATTTGGAAAACATCCAAGTGGTATTAGACATTTGGAAATTATTGTCTATTCCATCCCCAATCTCCACCAACTTCAACAGGTTTTGGCCATAGTTCTTCAAGCCATGTTTTCATGGGGTACCGACTGGGCCTAAGAATAGGGAACAGGAGTAGGCAGTGCAAGGCCAGGTCCTCAACAGAAGTCCAGGTGGTCATGTTCAAAGTAAGAGTAGCTCAAAACTACAGATTTCCAGTTCTGAAATACCAGTTTACAAGCTGATAATAAGGTAATAGCAACTTTTCCCTAAGAATTTTATCAAGCAAAGCTTGTCAGGTGACTGAGGGGTACCCTGGAGATATGGCTCAAAACTGCCATAGTCAAGGCTCATATGGAGTCTGAAGCTAATATATCCCAACAATGTTAAAGAGCAAATGGTCCAGTGAAGGGGAATCAGAGAAAATGAGGCTGGGAAAGTTCTTGGGGACAGAACTATAGAAGGGAACACATCTAAGAACTCAAAAGAAGGACACAAGGACAGAAAGCCCTTTCATGCTGCAGGGGTTATGAACTATGTGCCAGAGGAGATGATGCCAAAGCCCTAGATAAGCCACAGACAAATACTGAAATGATGACTCTTGGAAACTAAAATTCCTTTTAGAACCCAAATGAACAAAAAGTTAAAAATCAAATTTCATGCATTGTCTTAGTTTGTTAAGGAAAACATCTGGGGGAGTGGGATGGGATAGTGATGTTGTAAAGAATCCCATAGAATCCTTTTTTATTCTTAAGATAGAATCATCACAACTGGAAGCTGTTGGGGGTAAGAATGTGAGGGATAACATAGTAGAATTCTAAACAATATGATGCTTATAGTAGAAACAGGCTATTTCCATATTCAAAATATTAAAGTCTGAATTTATTAAAATAAAACTAAATAAATTCAAAATAAAACTAAGTAGAAAAGAGAACAAGGCTAAATTCAAACTTATGTTTCTGTGTTCAAGACACTAAAAAAACAGATTTTAGTGAATTCTCTTTTTAACTAGTTGGTTGGTATTGTGTAGATGCAGCCAGCATTTAATATGCTTTCAATTGTATCCTCAGCCCTCAAGACCCTGGGGGTTTGAAATCTCAGCCAACTTTGCAATTTAATCCAAAACCCAAAGCATTTCAGATTCCAAGTAACCTGTTACCCTCTGTTAGCAAAACATCACTTGTGGTTTGAAAAATACCATTTTTAATAACCCCTTTTCAGTTTCCTGGCAGACCCCCAGCTTCACTTCAAAGTTCATTTTCCCCAGTGAGAATACAGCTGGAAGAATCCAGAAGTGCACTGTGCCACAATCCCACTACCCCAGGCTGTGAAGGCCCAGCTCTAGGGCAACGAAGAAGGCTGGGGTGGGAAGGCAGGCAGAGGGAGGGGCAGGTTGTGGATCACATAATAATGGCTTCAGCTCAGGTCTTCCCAGAGACAAAACAAAGCATCACTCTCAATAGTGAACAATTAACGAAACTGAATCCAAATTGAATTTTGGATTATATCATTTTGGCTTATTTTTAAATAAATTTGATTAAAAAAAAAAGAAGAAACCACTATAATTTGAGATTCCTCTTGAATGCCATGTTGTTTTTTTTTTCGTTGACCCACTCTTCAGATGTCACACAAACAAATGCCAAGAAAACAATCTATGGAGAAAGGTACTGGTGGCAGGAGTAGGGAGGCAAGAAAACACAATTTCATCTTCAGAGACCTAGGATCTCTTAAGACATGTATAGACTGAACTCTCCTTAAATTCCAAGATAGTAGTGACCTTGAAGTCCTGACTTTGCTCTTATATTTCTTGCCCAGGACTAGTGAAGTTGAGGTTGTCAATATAATGACCATTTTGCTCAAAATGTTGCATTTAAAATCCAACTATTCTTAAAATAGAAGAGTAGGATTTGGGCCAGAAAGTGCTTTCTAGTACAAACACTAGTACACTTTTGCAAGGCAGGTGAAACTCAAAATTATGTTGCTAATTAATTTTATAGTTCTTCTAGCTACTTAGAACCAAATGTAGCCAAACATTCTTCAATTGGGATTTCCCCAAGAATTCAGATAATGCCATTTATTGATGATGCCAACAGCTGAGGTCATGCTTTCTGTCTAAAGAAGTAAAAAGAAATAAAAAATAAATATGGAAGGACTCATGGAAAGTACATATTAGGGGATAGGAGAAAAAGGGAGAAAAAAGAGATATGAGGTAAAAATTTTTATATTATCAACTGACCCCAAACAGACATGCATACCAGAGGAGGGCCTTTGTAAAAATGAAGCAAAACAAGAGAATGAAGTGATTGTAGAAAGCGTTAGAGAAGCAACAGATTGATGTCAAAAAATGACATTTACCCCCTCCAATATAAAAATATATATATATGAAAACAGAAAGGCCTGATGTCTTACATCATGACTGGTACAAATGTTCTGTTATATACATGTCAGGAATGTGAATTGCTTGCTACATGGTTTGGGGTTCTGTAATTATAAGTCCTCTGTTTTTTTTTTTTTTTTCAGCAAAAACTCAGATTCCAAGGACTAGAAAGAACCTCCGCATATTACAGTAGACTGAATATTAGAGCTAGAAAGGAACTTGCACCTCATCTAATCTAATTGTCTCTATTCTAGGAATGAAGAAACTTAGGAAAATGGAGAAAAAAACTTGGCTAAATGTCACAAGTAAATTAGTGGCAGAGTCAAAATTAGAACCATGATCTTCTGGGGTAGTTCCTAAATATCAGTTCTTAATAAACATCACTGGTCCAAAGGACATATGAAAAATAAAAGAATTAGGTAGTGATTGCTTTATAAAGTTAAAATTTTTAAACTATTTTTATTTTTGAAATTATGTACATTTTTTTGATGTTAAAATATCCCTTATTTTATGAAATGATTGTAGGGGCAAGATGAAAGAGAAGTAGGGAGCTCTGTAATTTTCGTCCGCCTGCATCTATCAAACTGAGAAGGACTGAAGCCACAATACTCTGATCTGCAAAAGTGGGAGGAAAACACACAGAGTCCAGAAAGAAGACAACCTCAAAGTTGCCTGAGTGAGTTCGAACTGGGGAAACAAAAACGGGCCAGCCCCAGAGGTGCGGAGGGGAGGGAGCCACAGCCCAATGCAGGGAGAGCACGTGGAGCCCTGGGGAGACAAGGGGAAGAAAAAGAGAGACTGAAAACACTCCTAGAACTGTCTCTAGAGAAGAGATAAAAAACTTGGCCCGGGACGGAGAGAGATATTGTCATCCCATATATAACTGCTGGGAGCAGGGAGAGAAATCTGTCCCATCTAGCTGGCACATACTGCCTTGGGCTCGGCAGCAGCGGCACCTGAGTCCATGAGGCACCAAGAGAAACAGAACCCTCCCCCTACTCGATCCCGGCTAGGAATCGAGTACATCTCATCTCCGGCAGTAGTATTAAAGTGCATGGAATAGGATTTGGAAACGAGGTGGGGCTTGGAAAATACAACTTGGCTCGCCAGCTGCACAGGGAGATCGGACTCAAAAGAATGGCTTGCATCGTTTGGTTAGAGCAGGGCTTGGGGCGCCACCATTCTTCTCCCTGCAACCACCAAGAGGGGGCCACGGAGAGCAGCCCCCAAGACCTACCTACACCAAACCATGCCTATACGCGGCAGAGAGCTGCCTTTCTTTTTTCATGCCATCAAGATATATTTTCCATTATCTTGTTCTTATCTCTCCCCTCGGCTGGTTATATGCTTTTAGACTGTCCATTGTCATTCGTTGTTTCTGTCCTCCAACCCATTTATTTTCTTTCCTTTCCTTTCCTTTCCTATTCTATTTTTTTCTATTCTTTTCGTTTCTTTTCTTTCTTTCCCCTTTTGATTTGCTTGTTTGTTTGATTTGTCTGTCTCTTTGCATGCTTTTGTTCCCTGTGTGTTTGTCTGTCTGTTTTCCTATTCAGGGCTACCTCAAGAAAGAAGCCAAAGTACACATGGTGGAGAGTCCCAAATATCACTGAGTAGGGATATAAAATAATCAAAGGCACAACAAGAGAAACTAAGACACATCGTTTAAAAAAAAACACTTCCGGAAACGACAGACACTAGTCAGTCAATGAGCCTCCTTTAATAGAACAATACTAACCGATGCACCGTGCATAATGAGCTTTTAAAACTGACAAGAGACAGAAAGCTAGCCAAAATGACAAAATGAAAGAACTATCATCTAAAGAAATTCCAGGAAGAAGTCACAGCCACAGAACTGCTCAAAACAGATTGAAGCAACATAAATGAACAAGAATTTAGAAGAATTGTCATAAAATTAATTGCTGGACTTGAAAAAAGCATCAGAGAAGCAATTGCTATAAACTCTAAGGAACTTCAAAATAGCTGTGACGTGTTAAAAAAGGCTATAAAAGAGTTGCATAATAAAATGGAGGCTGCCACGGCACGGATTGAAGAGGCAGAAAGGAGAATAGGTGAATTAGAAGACACAGTTATAGTAAAACAGGAAGCCAAGAAAAAGAGAGAGAGATTGATTCAGGAGCACGAAAGGAGAATTCGAGACCTGACTGATACAATCAAACGGAACAATATACGTATGATAGGAATTCCTGAAGAAGAAGGAAGAGAAAAAGGTGCTGAAGGGGAGCTTGATCAAATTTAGTTGAGAAATTCCCCAATTAGAGGAAGGAAATAGACATTGAAATCCAAGAGGCACAAAGAACCCCCTTAAGACGTAACTTGAATCGACCTTCGGCACGACATATAGTGAAACTGGCAAAATATAAAGATAAAGAGAGAATTCTAAAAGCATCTAGGGATCAAAGGGCTCTAACATACAAAGGGAAACCTATCAGAGTGGTTAAAAACCTATCTAACGAAACTTGGCAGGCCAGAAAGGAATGGCAGGAAATCTTCAATGTGATGAACAGAAAAAATATGCAGCCAAGAATCCTTTATCCAGTGAGCCTGTCATTCAAAATAGAAGGAGAGATAAAGGTGTTCCCAAATAAACAAAACTTAAAAGAATTCATCACCACTAAACCAGCCCTACAAGGAATTCTAAGAGGGACTCGACGAGGGAAATGTTGCAAGGAATACAATGAACCAGAAACACCACTACAAGCAAGAACACTACGGAGAACACAATTACTCTAAACTCATATTTTTCAATAATAACACTGAATGTAAATGGAATGAATGCTCCCATCAAACGACACAGTGTAGTAGAAAGGATAAAAAACCAAAATCGATCTCTTTGCTGTCTAAAGGAGATTCATTTTATTTTATTTTTAAATATTTTATTTATTTTTGAGAGAGAGAGAGAGACAGCATGAGCAGAGGAAGGTCAGAAAGAAAGGGAGTCAAAGAGTCCTAAAACAGCCTCCAGGCTCTGAGCTAGCAGTCAGCACAAAGCCTGATGCGGGTCTCGAACCCACGAACTGTGAGATCATGACCTAAGGCGAAGCTAGACGATCAACCAACTGAGCCACCTAGGCGCCCGAAGAGACTCATATGAGACATGAAGACACCCTCAGACTGAAAGTAAGGGGATGGAGGAATACCTATCATGCAACTGGAAGTCAAAAGAAAGCCAGAGTAGCCATACTTATATCGGACAAACTAGACTTTAAACTAAAGGCAGTAACAAAAGATGAAGAAGGACATTATATAATAATTACAGGGTCTCTCCATCAAAAAGAGCTAACAATTATAAACATCTACGTGCCAAATTCGGGAGCACCGAAATCCATAAAACAATTAATCACAAACAGAAACAATCTTATTGATGAGAATGTGCTAATTGAAGGGGATTTTAATACTCCACGTACAGCAATGGATAGACCAACTAGACAGAAAATCACTACTAAAACAATGGACCTTAAGAACACATTGAACCAGATGGATTTGACAGATGTATTTAGAACTCTACATCCTGAGGCTAGGGAATTCACTTTCTTCTCAAGTGTGCATGGCACATTCTCCAAGATAGATCACATACTGAGGCATAAAGCAGCCCTCCATAAATATAAACGAATTGAGACCATACCATGCACACTTTCAGATCACAGTGCTATGAAACTTGAAATTAATCACAGGAAAACATCTGGAAAACCTCCAAAAACTTGGAGGGTAAACACCACCCTACTTAAGAACGAATGGGCCAATGAGGCAATTAGAGAAGAAATTAAAAAATATATGGAAACAAATGAAAATAAAAATACAACAATCCAAACTCTCTGGGATGCAGCAAAGGCAGTCCTAAGAGGAAAGGATATTGCAATCCAGGTCTATTTCAACAAACTAGAAAAAGCATGAATTCAAACTCTAACAGAGCACCTAAAGGAACTAGAAGGGGAGCAGCAAGAGAACCCCAAACTCAGCAGAAGAAGAGAAATAATAAAGATCAGGGCAGAAATAAATAATATTGAATCCAATAAAATAGTTCAGCAGATCAATGAAACCAAGAGTT
>JAQQST010001278.1:0-13023 GCA_028646485.1 Cryptoprocta ferox | reverse complement strand
TGTACTCTTCAGACTAATGCACTCCTTCTATCAAGCCTTCTAAACTGTTAAATAAAGTTTTCCAAACAAGCATTTAAACTTCATTACACAGAAGAGCAACAAGAATGGTGTCCCACCAGACAAAAGGCAGGAGGGAAACTCACTGCCTTCAGTGAGTTTAAGGATCTGCCTAGGATTCCCATTTTGGTTTTCCAAGCGACTTGTAGAATAACCATGCAGAGGTGAGCCTATGAAAAGTTAGGGACTTCAGCCTCATCCACTTCCAAGTAATCGGGTACTTGCTACCTTGTTCTCTATGTCCTGTTCACTGGGAATGTGGGATCGAGGCCTGCCCTTCCCTGGGTCCTTGTGCTTCCTTGCTTCTGGGCTCTGTAACTCATGAATCTTGTGCCTCCATTTCCTTTGATGGGGGTGTACTGAAACCCCACCTTCAGTCAAAAGGACCCCGCACATCTCATGTACCCAAAGTGGGAGCTCAGATGCCTAGGGAGCCACCTGTCAACCCCCCTGTGAGTGGCTCTTGCCTCCTCCTTTGGCAGGTCACAATCTGCATGTTCTTAATTCAGTACAGCAGCTGGGGTCTCCCAATACTTTTTCCCCAAGGATGGGATTGAAAGCCTAGCTGGTGCTCCCCTACAATTCCTTAGAGCTGGGAATGGCTCACTCATTCCTCACCCTGACCTTTCAGCTGCTCTGGGAAAGAGCTGGTGCTTGCTGGTGGTCTGTAGCTTTGCTTTGGACTGATGCCAGGTGTTGCCAGAGCCACCACCCCAAATTATCAGTGCCATAAAAGGTCAGACTCCCTGAAGAGACCAGCAAGCAGGCACCAGTCTGGAGGTCCAGGGGTGTGTATTTCCTATTCATCTCCAAATGATATATGGCTGGACACTGAGGACAGTGTTCCCAGATTAGTGTCAAAGAAGATACCAGCTGCTGGGTCCACTGTGTTGCTGCCAGCACCGTGGTGTTGTGCTTGATTAGCCAGCTGTAGCTAGAGAGGGAGGCAACTCTACCAGGAGCATCATGGCACCTTGAGCAGAGGACATAGCCAAGGCAAGCCTCCCCCAGTGGCTGCATACCTTGTTGCTGTCACCAATGGCTCCCCACCTGTCAGGTGTTGAGTGGCACACCCCAGTATGGCAGGCCACTGCACACAAGTCTGGGAAGAGGTAACTTTTATCTCAGGTCTTCCCTGTCATGATCCATTACACCACCATGTCCAAGGACTAGCGTGAGAGAAAGAAATGGCGATAGGTACTATACCATCATGGAAATGCAAGGTTCCATGGAATCATTTGTCCAAAGGGAGGGAGACAAAGACATTAATTGGCTCTTGCAGGTCTTTGTATTGACTCTGCGAGCTGTTGCTTACAGCACTTGACATGTTGCAGCTGGCTGGATTGGTCCAAGACCCCCAAATTCATAATTCACTGAAAAACTCAAGGTTTCAATGGCCTGTTTTCTTAGAGACACCCTAGAGGATCCTCCAGAGTTTTCACAGTCTCGAAAGGCCATGACAGACACATGGGCACAAGGCAGGAGACACAGACAAAAAAAAAAAGTGGAAGGCTCTGAGGAAGAGTCTCCCCAGGCCCCCAGAGCCCACAGAGGTAGGAAGAAAGAAGCTCTGATTCCAGGGACTTGGATTTTTCTGGCATGACAGCACAGGCCCACTGGGAGGAGACAAGCCCAGGTGAAGCATGCCTCCTCTTAGGTGGAATTGGGACAATGCAATGGGTGTTTTTTTGTTTGGTTTTGGTTTTGGCTTTGGTTTTTGGGGGGGTTTGTTTTGGGGGTTTTTTTGGGGGGGTTGTTTGATTTGGGATTTTTTTTGCCCTGTGTCATGCTCCCAAGATCCCTTGACCATTTCCAACCTGGAGGAAAGGCCCTTGACAACAGAATCTAAGGAGTTCATGAAGGATCATTCTGATTTTAAGTCTGTGCCATTGCAATTAATAGAAATACCAGATTCAGTATAGCAGGCATTAGCATGGATGCCATAGTCAGATGTGACAAGGAAAATTTTCATGAAGCCCAAGACTTATTTGCTGCAAATGCTGATGGACTCACCACCTCCACCACCAGGAGCCCAGGGGAGGGTCCCAATAGAATATGGGGCTTGGGGGCCTCTTATCTGCATAGATCAAGAGGTGGCACTTCAACGCAGCTCTCTTGATCTGGAGATGATTCCCACACTTCTCTTTATGGGCAGCTCTGAGAAGAAGGGTCCCTAATGACTTAACCTCAGGACAGCCCAGACACAAGTCAGAAACCTTTGCTCAGGCTCTTTGGCCTCTTCAAGAGACTGCTGGCCCTACCCTTCGTGTGGGTGCCATCACGTCTCTGGACATGACAACACTGGTGTGGGGACCCAGGATCCCAATGGGTGGGGAGATGCCAAGGCCCCTGCCTAGCGACCTGGAGGTTCCTGGAGCATGTCTTTCCTCCAGGGACAACTGCCTGTATACTTCTCCAGTTATCCCCTAGTACACACACATAGACAACATTTTATTTCTCTCATTGACCCTGGAGCCAAGTTACAGGGCTTCCCAGAAACCCCTCCAAATATAAGTGTAGTGCCCTTTAGCTTACGAGGTATAACAGGAGTGATAGCAGAAGGATCTCAACTTCCCTTTGGTGTCACTATTGGAACAATCTTTACTGAAACTCTTTTAGCAACGGTGGTCCCTTTGACTCTACCCTTTCTTGTTAAAGGTGCATATACTCACATGTGCTATCAAAGCCAATGCGAATAAACCCAGTGCCTGGCCATCCTGGTGGGAGCTACATATCAGCAGCCTGTAGGGCTGCAAATCGCACCCCCCCCCATTAAGACAGTATATATACACCAATATTGTGTTCAATAGGAGACTGAGGAATTACAGCCCATAATTCAAGGTTTACTGAAGGAGGGGGACATTAACCGCATTGTTTCTCCTTTCAATCTGCCCATTTGACAGGCATTAAAGTCCCTCCTAACAGGTGGCACTTTACAGTTGACTGCTGAAATGTAAATGCTCAGGTTTCCAGGTGTCTGTACAACAGTTCACATTCCCAAGACTGTCTAGGTAGTTGAGGACATCCAAAGAGCTGCAGGGGACCACTTTGCCATGACTGAGCTAGCTGATATGTCCCATTCAGCATCGATGACTGAGGGGTCCCAGCCACAGCCTTCTCTCACCTTGTATGCCTCTATTCTTCTGCCTTGGGCCATCAAAACAGCCCAAAGAGTGCCATGATGTTCGCCTGACCAGGTCATGTGGAGCCTGTCATGAGTTCCTCTGGTCTGGGCAATTGAGGCTCACTCTCCCTGGTCAATTCCCATGCGCTCCCACCAGGTTTTGAGACATGGGAGGCCCACAGCCCTTCGGTCACCTGACCAAGCTAGTCCAGACTTTCGATCTACTTTTATATAACTTGTGGTGTTAGGCAGCCTTACTTGGGAAGTGGCTGAGCTATGCCAGTTCATGCACAGGTGGCCTGAGTGCCATATGAAACATTTTGTGATCTGGAAAGTGTCTGCACCACGGGGGTTATGCTGGAGCACCTAGTGACCATCTGGCATAAAGTTGCCTTGCTCTGTCACTGAGAGAGAGAACCCAGCACTATGCCTCTCTTCAAGCAAAGGGAAATATTCTCTCCCAATACTTCACCTGAGCAAAGGAGCATCCTGAAGCTTCCATTGAAGTTTTCTGGGCCCAATAAATGCGATGGAAGGAAAGGCAGAGTGACATTGTTGTTCTGGTTGTGTATACCTCACCCTTCCATTTGTCCATCCATATGTTGTGTTCACCTGCTTGCACTGGCAGGGGCTTACTCACTGTCCTGAGGTCAACGCAACTGACAATCAGACTGATTATTTAATGCAGATGGGACTTGGAAAACTGGTGTAGGGGGCTGTGCCTAACCTGCTGAGAAAACCACACAGATTAATGGGGCAGACAGTCTGAAAGACAGCCAGTCATAGAGGGTCAGAGGGAAAGCAGGAGATGCAGTCAGCCTTATAATAGTGGATGAAAGGGCATGTTTCACTTTAAAAGGTTTGTTTTCCTGTCAGGAGAGAGACTGAATAAAGAAAATAGGTGGAAATGCAGTTTCTTGATCCGTGACCTACTCCGTGATGCCATGTGCTTCCGGAGTCTGGGAATTGGCTCTGGGAATTCTTACCTATAATCGTCATGGGGATGGCCATCCTGGGTCTTGACAATGGCGATATGGAACTATTTGGTTCAGCTTGCATACCCGGGAGCATCTTTCCTTCATTCTGATGGCAGTGTAGTCGGTTAGCAGAACATTGTAAGGTCCTTCGCAGGGAGGTGGCACTGTGTGCTCTCGGAAGACCTGATGCACCTCCCATGTTCTGGTCGAAAGGGGTGGCAAGGCTTGTCAGTGGCAGAGGCCACGTTCTTATTATGTGAGGATGATATGCTCCAAGTCTACCAATTAGTTATTGGACATGGCTATTCATGGCATCAACTTGTTCACATAAGTCCTCATAAAGTTCACTCAACCCAGGAATGAAAGGGCTAAGGAATACTTTCTAACATACCATTTCAAAGGGGTCAGTCCATGCCTGCTATTTGGAGCATTCCAAATATCATTTAGGGCCAAGGGCAATGATTCTTGACATTTCAGGCAAGTTTCCAGGCAGCTTTTTCCTAAAGTCCTTTTTGTGTCTAGTTTTCCATGTTCCGCATCTGTTCCCCGCATCCTCATATCCTCATCATCCTCATCTGTGATGATTGAGGATGATGTGCGGTATGAAATTCTAATGAGTACCCCAGAGTCTTTGCAAGTAAGTGGTTTGTCTCTGTGCTGAAGTGAGTCCCTTGGTCTGGCTAAATCTATAATGGAATGGCAAAGACAGGAACCATCTCAGGCATTACATTCTTTACCACTGTTTTGGCACTGGCATGTCTAGTCAGACAGCATCAGTCCAAGCACCAAACATGCAGACATTAACCAGAGAGGAAGCAAATCAATCAAATCCATCTGGAGAGCTCCAGAGGGCTGGGAGGACCTGAAGGGACTCCCTGGGGCCTGCTGATTTTCTACAGAAACTCGGTGAGGTTTACAAGTAGTACCCTGGGAAATAATTTGATCAGATGTTTTGCAGATGCCCGGGAAGAACCTGCTGTCTCTCAGTTTCTTAATTATTCCATCTAATAGGGTAAGTTCAAGACAAAAGGTCAGAAGAAAGGGGCCTCAGGAAGCCCACTCAACCCCGATGCACAATCCATCTGATCATTATCTGTACACCTGTTGTACTCGCTTGTCTTTTTCACATTGTGAGGAACTTACATGATAAGCAATAAAGTCAGGGATAAGGGTAGGCTTATAAAGTAGAGGAAAGGACAGGGGCATATGTTTTTGACTGTGTATTTGACAGCCCTGTCAGCTCTATCAGTTGCTGGAGAGAGAGTGTCAGTCTCCTTATAGTTTGGGCTGGAGAGTGACTGTTAGCAATTTCAGTAGCAAGATAAGTCGCCTGTAGTAGGGAAGCAATTAAACGTCCTCTAGCAAAATGTGCTCTGGTACGCACAGTGGTTATGAACCATGGGATTTCCAGATTGTGCCAACAGCCCTGTAGGCTCCAAAGGTATATCTGGAATGACTGAATAGTGGCATTCTTTCCCTTTGCAGATGTGCAAGCTTGGTGAAGGCTGGGAGCTCAGTGGCTTAGACTGATTTTACAGTGGGCAAAGAGTATGCCTTGAGTGTTTCCAGTAGGGAAACTGGCATGGGTTACTATCTTTCCCCACACACAGAAGCTGTCACAAAACAGAAGTCAGAGCTGACTACTAGGTGTCCCAAAAATCATTTCTATAGCTGAAGGCAATCGTGCAGACTGGAGTAGGGTCTCTTTCATCAAGGACAGGAGTGGGGTAGCCAGATTTAAAGTGTTGACATGACACAAGGTGATGGAGGGGTTGGTCCAGTGGCCTTCTCATAGGTAGGTGGTTGGCCTGAGAATTACAAACTTGTCAGAGAGGAACACAGGAGTGAATGATGATCCTAATGTATCCAGGCAAGCAGCTACTGTAGGGGTGCAAGCATGCAGGGGTGCCTGATGGCCCAAGGTCTAATTTTCATGGGAAGGAAGTTATAGCACATATCTGAGAGGCACAGGCTGTCACGGATACCTGCAACCACTCCATCATTTCCATGGAAAGAGAGGTGAAACGAGTTATTAATATTGAGTTAGCTGGGAGTCGGGGTGTGCACCGAGATAATATTAAGGACTTAAAGTAGGTTAATGCCTCTGAGAGCCAGTAAAAGGGCTCTGGGAAGCATCAGGTAGGGGTGAGGGGCTCATAGAGACAGAATAAGGGCAATGAAGTTAGGGGTCCCTGGTAGCAGTAGACAGGTTTCCCTAGAAGTTTACACAGCTGCATTTTTGTACTGGGGAGAGAGATGCATAAAACTGACAAGACACTTTGTGGGGAGCATTGAAGCACTGTGGCATAGTCCTAGTTGGTACTAGCTGTTTTCAACCATGGACATTAAGAAGATAGGATGGTGTGTGACCCTGTACAGCTGGTGCTTTAGGAGGGTGAAGGAGTCTTCAAGGGCTCCCTGCCTCATTTGGTAATAAAGGTACAGGTCATGGTCATACTGAACATGAGTGCAGCCTTGGGTGGAGCTACAGAATGTAAGTCTGTTTCAATAACTTGGGGTAATATTGAGCCCAAGTTAGCTGGCTTCCCCAAGCATACACACAAAGTGAAAATGTGAGTCAGGGTGCAATTGCATGGCATTGACAAGAAAGTTGAGCAGAGGTCAATTCCAGTAATGGATCTTCATCACCAGGAATTTAGGCATGAATGGCACCTGGGTTAGGGACCAAAGGGGGTGGCGAGAGATGACAAAAGACTTTATGGCTCCTACGTTGTACAAATAAGTAGCTTAGATTGACATCTGAATCAAATTCCGCTCTTTCTTTACTCACAAGATTGGGGTGTTACAGGGTGAGGTAGTAAAGCAAGAATAACTGCTGTAACAAAGTCTATCACAGGGTCAGGTCCTCCCTCCGCACCAAGACAGGGAGTCCAGCTGCTAATCGTATGGGGCTGTTCCTTTTCCAGACCCCCTGAGCACAGGCTCTGCACTGGAGACAACCCACCCTCATGTGTATGTGAGGCCTAGACACAAGTGGGCACATCTTTTAAAGACTCATCCTCTGTGGAGCACTTTGAATGGAGGTGAGTCTCCATTAGGGAAAGGGGGAAGATCGAGGTGTGGTCTGATGGCAGGGAAATGAGAAAACCTTTATTGTCCTATTGTAGGCAGCACTAGATTTGCATAACACGGTTTTGCCTACAAGGTTTGCAGGCCAGGAGCCAGGAGCCAGAAAGACATGACCATGTTAAGGACCCTAAGGATTCAGTGGCCGAGGTGTGAGCAATGAGATAGGGACCCAGAGACCCCACAGCCCCAACAGAATCAGGTGACAGGGAGAGATATATCCTCTGAGCAACAGCATAGTTACACCAGGTGTCAGCTAAGAAACCCAGTTCCCAATTCCCCATTTCAGTGTAATGAATAGTGGGCTCTGGGGTGTGACTTCAGACCAGCTGACCCTTTCAGAATTTGGGGAATTGTCCCACAGGTAGGGAAGTCAAATCCTCTGTGGCTGCTGGCACCTGGAGAGATCGTTCTCCAAGTTTACCCTTCTCTTAAGGTCAGGACCATTGTTTTTTTTCAAGGTCCTGGCTTTGATAATATCTTGAAACATTTGGAGACAAATACAGAGGCTCTTTGGTTGGTGATGAACATTGGACCTTGAGCCACTGGAGACTCACACTTTTGCTCTTGTAGAGACTCTCTGTAAGAGAAGGGACTTATTTCCATTCCTTTCTCCTCCTGTTTTCCTTCAAACTATTTTCATATAATCGAGGTGCAGCTTAGAGATCGTGTGGCCCAGCCAACTACACTCTTTCTGATTTTCCTCTTTGTATTAGTGAGAAGGTTTCTGACTGAGACAGAAATCAAATGATTTCTATGCTCTGGAACTTGGATTTTAATACAGCATGCCTTTGAAAAGTTTGCATGCAGCATCCCACCAAGGTCCAGGGATGTTCCCCTTCTTTATGAGAGCGCAGTCCAACCTCAGACCAGCTCACCCTAGGGCAAAAAATGTCAGACTCCAGCGGAGCCCCCTCTGGGTCCTCACAGGTGTCCCTGGGAGATTTTCTGGCCACCATCTTCTGGGGATGGGGGAGGGTTCCCAGGGGCCCTCCAGCTTGTCTGCTAACTGCAGTCATGGGTAAAACCCCCCATGGCACAAAATGCTCAGAGGAGTTGGAGTGATTCGTGCCCATTCACAGCCCCAAGCCTGGGGGGTTCACAAAGAAATGAGCCTGAAGGAGTTGCCCAGATGATGGAAGCTTATCTACCTCCTGAGGCACCTTATGGGGAGGACAGGGAGAGAATGAGTGGAAAACATCCTTTAACTTGTGAGGCACACAAGAGTCTCTCAGCTGCTAAGGGCTGTCTCCAGGGTAGTTCTCTTCTTGTTGTGGAGGCAGCTTTGCAAATTTTCTTCTCTTTTGTCAATGTAAACTTCCTTTACAAAGGTGGAAATGTGGATTTTATTTCTAGGCAGTTGGGGGAGGCAAAGGGCTTTTCCTGCTTCTGCTGGTCCTCAAGAGCCTTCAGATCAGAATAATCAATACACCAGACTGGGGTATTGCTGGGGAGGGCATGTCCTGCCCCCTGTCACTGCCCGGCCTGACTCTGAGGGGCCAGTGAAGGGGGAGGGAATCTTCTTCAGCTAAGCTTCCGGAAAGGATGTCACCTGCCTGGGCCGGGAAAGGTTCCCTCTGACTGCTCACTTCCTCCCTCCAAGTGCTTCTCACAAATTCACACAGGGCAGAGGGGTCGGGAGTCCAGCCTCCTCAGGACCCATGGTGAAGGACTCGGGAGGAACATGAGGCCCTGTCCACACTGACAGGAGCTCCTCCTCCTCAGGAACCATTGTGGGGGAACAAGGCGATGTTCTCCTTAGGACCCCCGTGGGGGCTTTTGTAGAACATGGGCCTGCGTCCACAGGGACAGGAACCAGGTCCCCTCAGGACCCGCTGTGGAGACTTCGGAAGGACGTGAGCCCACGTCCACAGGATAGGAACCAAGTCTCCTCAGGACCTGCTGTGGGGACTTTAGGAGGACGTGAGGCCACGTCCACAGGGACAGGAACCGGGTGTCCTCAGGACCTGCTGTGGTGACTTCTGGACGAGGTGGAACCTATTCCACACCAACAAAAAATCGGTCTCCTCAGGACCCGCTGTGGAGGATTCAGGAGGATGTAGGCCCATGTCCACAGAGTCAAGGACCCAGTCTCCTCAGGACCCGTGTGGGGGTTTCAGTAGGATGTGGGTTCGTGACCACACTGACAAGAACCCAGTATCTTAGGACCCACTGTGGAGACTTCGGGAGGAAGAGGGACCACATCCACACTAACAAGAACCCCATCTCCTCAGGACCCATTGTGTAGACATAGGAGGACGTGGGGCCTTGTCCACAGGGAAAACAACCCGGTTTCCTCAGAACATGCGCGGGAGGAGCAGGTGAGGGGAAAGCCAGGCAGGAGGAGGAGGAGCTTCTGGATCGAGGACTGTTCACTGACGTGGCAGGGAAGGGTCCAGCGTGGCTTTGTGCGCGGTGACGCAGCATCCCGCACGGGGCTGTGCGAGCGGCCATTGGGTCTTCACTCTCTGGGCTCCAGGGCCTTGGGGCGCAGGTCGGTGTTTCTGCTCTGGGCAGACTCGGTTCCTGCCGCGTCCTCACGTGGTTCGCGGTCTGGGAACAGGTGCCAGGGCAGTGCTCATGCTCCCATCGCTATGGCTACATGGGGGGTCACTCAACTCCACGCGCGGGTCAGGGTGTCTGTTCTGTGTCTGAGAAGACATCGTGGGGAGTTTGGTGCCAGTGGTCCTGGATCTGCAGATCGCTGGGGCAGGAAGGACATTCTCACAGGATTGAGTCCTCCACATCCAGGGGCACAGAGTAGCTTCAATCCCTGTGCATCTTCCTCCGTTTCTGTCTCCAGTGTCCTGTCGTCCTCAGAGAGCAGGTCTGTCACCACCTTGCTTAGATTTTCTCCCAGGCCCTTCCTTCTTTCTGATGCGGTTTAAATGGGACCGTCTCTTCATTTCTCTTTCCGATGGGTCGTCATGAGTGTGTAGATACACACGTGGTGGTGTTTGTGTATAGATTTTGTATCCTGCAAGTGTAGGTATTTATTAGTTCTGTTAACCTTAAAAATAACACTGCCAGTTTTTACCAGCAAAAGTGGGTTTATTCAGGAATAGCAGAGAACTACCATCCGGGACTAGCAAGCAATGGCAAACCATGGCCAAGTCGGGAGAGCAAGGCGAGGAACATTGTTTCACAGAGAAGAGGAAGTTGGGAGGGTTGTTTTGAAGGAAGTCCGTTAGAGGAAAACAAGGGTTCTGGGTGATGAGGGGTCTCACTGGCTGAGCTGCAGGTGGATTTCCTGTAGGGGCCGCAGAGCAACTTTCCCATGTTGGGGCCTGTATCTGGGGGTTTTCTCCGTAGAGGGTCTCTAATGTTGGGTCTGTAACCGCTGGTTGTTTCTGTGATTGACACTGAGTGGTAGGCTCTCCCTTCCAGCCTTTCCTCCCGGCCTCCCCAGTCCACTTCAGTGAGGTGACCCTTCATTCATTTTCACAGTTCTAACAGCTGATGGCGGAGCATTGAGGAAAATTAGAATTCCAAACCCTACTGCTTCCACTGCACCCAAGACACGGCCACAGATATGATCCTCCCACATGCCTCTGGCTCACATGCAGCCTCCTACAGGGTACGTGGCCTCTCCACCATGGGTGAGCTAGTTCTCAGCTTGGGCCCGCATCACAGAGTTTGACTCCTCTCTTGCTTCTGTGGTGTGGGGCTGACACGGTTGTTTTGAGGTGTACATTGCTCTGTGATTTCAAACGTGCAGTGAATCTGTCACAGCAGCGCAAATACTCTTAACCTCGACACTGGTTTCTTTACCACATTTGCCACTTCACACAAGATACTTTGGTGCATTTTACCTCGAAGGTACACTCTCCCGAATGTCCCACTCACCACAGAATCCCAAATGAGGAAATCCTTGAGGTTTCCACATTAGAACCCAGACCACAGGCCCACTTCAATGTCTTTTCCCATTATGATCCAGTTTCTATTTTGGAAGTGCTCCTGAGATTTCCCCTTACCTGTGTAACGTGGATATAAAGACTAAGATGGTTCCTGGGGCATCTGAATGGCTCAGCTGGTTAAGCGGCAGTCTTCACCTCAGGTCGTGATCTCATGGTTGGTGGGTTCGACCCCTGCATCGGGCTCTGTGCTGACAGCTCGGAGCCTGGAGTCTGCTATGGATTCTGTGTCTCCCCCTCTCTCTGCTCTTTCCCATATCGTGTTCTGTCTCTCTTTTTAAAAAATAAATAATAAACATTAAAGTTCTTTTTAAAAAGAACAAGATGGTTCTTGAGTGGCCTTTTCTGGATGGCTTCTGTCACTGAGGACGTTTTCTATATTCGTCCATATTGTGACATGTATAGGTCTTTCACTTCTACATTCTGATTAAATGTACATAACATAGCATTTACCATGTAAACCATTTTAAGCATACAGTTTTCTGGCATTAACTGCATTCACACTGTTGTACATCCATCTTCAGAATGTTGTCATGTTCCCCAGGGAAACTATATCTATTAAACCCTAACTCTCCATTCCCCTTTCCCTTCATACCCTACAGCCAACATTCTCCTTGGTGTCTCTGAGTTTGACTTCTCTGGACACCTTACATAAGTGGAACCATATAGTATTTGTCCTTCTGTGACTGGAGTATTTCATTCAGCATAACGACTGCAAGGTTCAGTCCATGTTGTGACGGGTGTCAGGCTTCCTGTCCTTTATAAGGCTGAGTGGTATTCTGTCGTGTATAGACCACATTTTGTTTATTCATCTGTCAGTGGTTACTTGGGTTGCTTCCATCTTTTGGCTGCTGTGAAGAAGCTGCTATGAATACAACAGGAATACCTGCTCAAGGCTTTACTTTCAATATCTGGGTGTATGTGTGCAGAGGTGGAGTTCTGTGCTAGCTTTCTGAGGAACCACTATACCAATCTCTACAACCACACCATTTTACTTTATTCCTTTATATGACAGAATAATATTGCTGTTTATGGGTCTGCCCCAGTTTGTTTATCCATTCATGCACCATGGGCATTTGCTTACTTTCTACCATTCGGCTATTGTGAACAGTGCTGCTGTGTGTGTTTGTGCACATGCTATTTTTAACAACTTTTTTTCAATTCTTTAGGGATATATATACATCTAGGAGTAGAATTTTTGAGCCATATGTTAATTCTATGTTTTTATCTTTTTGAGGAAATGCCAAACTATTTTACACATAGGCTCCACCATTCTACATTTCCACAAGCAAGGTTTAAGGATTCCAATTTCTAAACATCTTTACCAACATTTGTTATTTTGTACTTTTATTGATTATAGCAATTTTGGTGTGTGTAAAAGGGTATCTAACTGTGGTTGAAATCTTCATTTCCACAAGGACTAATGATTTTTAACATCTTTTCATGTGGTATTCACCATTTGTATGATCTCACTGGGGAAAGGCATATCCAAATCCTTTGTCCATATTAAAAATTGGGTTGTCTTTTTGTTGATGAATTGTAAAAGACTCTTTATATATTCTATATAACAGACTCTTACCAGACAAATAATGTGCACATATTTTTCTTCTATTATAAGCATTGTCTTTTCACTTTTGGGATAGCACCTTCTGGCGTACAAAGGTTTTAATGTTGAGGAAACTAAATTTAACTATTTTTTTCTTTCCTTGGTTGTGCTTTGGTTTCAGCTCTAAGAGCATTGCTAAACCCAATGGTCATGAAGATGTATCTCGATTTATTTCTTCTAGAGTTTATAGTTTTACCTCTTACATTTAAACTGTTGATCCACTTCGAGTTGATTTTGTATGTAGTGTGAAGTGTGGAC
>JAQQST010001277.1:0-13023 GCA_028646485.1 Cryptoprocta ferox | reverse complement strand
AAGATTAATTGGCCGTATATTTGTGGGTCCAGTTCTGGGCTCTCTAATCTATTCCATTGGTCTATGTGTCTGTTTTTGTGCCAGTACCATACTGTCTTGGTGATGACAGCTTTGTAGTAGAGTCTAAAGTCTGGGATGAAACACAGGGCTTTGAATTAAGCACATGGGGATTATGATAGCATCTCTTTATCTTAGTACTTGTGTGACCCTGGCACAGGTACTTAACCTCTCTGAGCCTCACTCATAATCTGTAGAAGGATATCCTGATACCAAACAGAATTATCTAGAATGTATAGAATAGACTGTCAGCAAATGTTTCTTTCCTTCTCATTCCATCCTTACCCCTCTTAAGAGAGATTTCAGTTTCCTCAAGATCATCACTATGTCTTAGCATTTGAGCATGCTTAAAGAAGAAAGAAAACAAACACCCTCAGGTATATTAAGAAACAGATTTAGGGTCATTTCTATGATAAAGAATGCTATAGAATGCCTATGAAACCAAGATTACCTTGGTTCCAAAACCAGGCAAAGACCGCACAGAAAAGGAAAATTAGAGGCCAATATCATTCAACAGTACATTAAGAGATTTATTCACTCTGATCAAGTGAGGTTCATTCCTGGGCTACAGGTCTGATTCAATATTCGCAAATCAATCAATGTAATACACCACATTAATAAAAAAAAGATAAGAGCCATAAGATCTTATGAACGGATGCAGAAAATGTTTTGACAAAATACAGCATCCTTTTTTAAATGTTTATTTATTCACTTATTTTGACAGAGAGAGCGTGCCAGCATAAGAGGGGCAAGGAGAGAAGGAAAGATTCCCTTTCTGCACTGTCAGTGTGGAGTCCAATGTGAGGCTCGAACTCACAAACACCATGAGATTATAAACTGAGCCGAATTCAAGAGTCAGACACTTAACTGAGTAAGCCACCCAGGAACCCCTACAGCATCCTTTCTTGATAAAACCTCTTAAAAAGTAGGGAGAGGAAGGGCTGAAGCCAAAGGACTCTGAACCTCAAGAGTCTGGGAAGAAAGGAGACAGAGTCCACAAAGGTCTGTCTTAGACTCATATGGCTACCTCAAGCAAAAATCCAAAGTACACATGGTGGAGAGTCCAAAATATCACTACGAGTAGGGAAATAAAATAACCAAAGTCACAACAAGAGAGACGAAGGGACACCCTTAAAAGAACGATTCCTGAATGGCCAAGCCCTGGACAGTGGGTGGGTCTCCTTTATTATAGCAGTACTTGCAGGTGTGGAGCACATAACAAGCTTTTAAAACTGACAAAAGACAGAAAGCTAACCCAAATGATGAAATGAAAGAACTCTCCTCAAAAGAAATTCCAGGAAGTAGTGACAGCTAAAAAATTGGTGAAAACAAATATGAGCCACATAATTGAACAAGAATTTAGAACAATAGTTATAAAATCAAACATTGGGCTTGAAAAAAGCATAGAAGGTAGCAGAGATGCTATTGTTGCAAAGATCATGGATCTTAAAATAGTTATGATCAATTAAAAATGTTATAAATGAGGTGCATAATAAAATGGAAGCAGCCACTGCACGGATTGAAGAGGCAGAGAGGAGAATAGGTGAATTAGAAGACACAATTATAGAAAAAGAGGAAACCGAGAAAAAGAGAGATAAACTGATTCAGGAGCACGAAAGGAGAATTTGAGACCTGAATGATGCAATCAAATGGAACAGTATCAGAATCATAGGAATTCAAGAAGAAGCAGACAGAAAGAAAGGGGCTGAAGGGGTACTTGAACAAATTATAGCTGAAAACTTGCCCAATCTGGGGAAGGAAAAAGACATTGAAATCCAAAAGGCACAGAGAACGCCCCTCAGATGTAACTTGAATTGACCTTCTGCATGACATATCACAGTGAAACTGGCAAAATATAAGGATAAAGAGAGAATTCTGAAAGCAGCTAGAGATAAACAGGCCCTACAGTACAAAGAGAGACACATAAGTGTAGTAGCAGACCTACCTACTGAAACTTGGCAGGCCAGAAAGGAATTGCAGGAAATCTTCAATGTGACGAACAGAAAAAATATGTAGCCAAGAATCCTTTATCCAGCAAGCCTGTTATTCAGAATAGAAGGAGAGATAAAGGTTTTCCCAAACAAACAAAAATTGAAGTACTTCATCACCACTAAACCAGCCCTACAAGAAATCCTAAGGGGGACTCTATGAGGAAAATGTTGCAAGGAACACAAAGTACCAGAGACACCACTACAAGCATGAATCCTACAGAGAACACAATGACTCTAAACCCATATTTTTCAATAATAACACTGAATATAAATGGACTGAATGCTCCAATCAAAAGACATAGGGCATCAGATTGGATGAAAACACAAGATCCATCCATTTGCTATCTACAAGAGATTCATTTTAGACCTGAGGACACCTTCAGATTGAAAGTGAGGGGATAGAGAAATATCTATCATGCTACTGGAAGTCAAAAGAAAGCTGGAGTAGCCACACTTATATCAGACAAACTGGACTTTAAAAGGCAGTAACAAGAGACAAAGAAGGGCATTATATCATAATTACAGAGTCTGTCCATCAGGAAGAGATAACAATTATAAATGTCAATGCACCAAAATCGGAAGCGCCCAAATATATAAAACAATTAATCACAAACATAAGCAATCTTATTGATAAGAATGTGCTAATTGCAGGGGACATTAGTACTCCACATACAGCAATGGATAGATCAACTAGACAGAAAATCACTAAAGAAACAATGGCCCTGAACGACACATTGTACCAGATGGACTTGACAGATATATTTAGAGCTCTACAACCTGAAGCTATGGAATACACTCTCCTCTCGAGTCAACATGGTACATTCTACAAGATAGATCACATACTAGGTCATAAAGCAGCCCTCAATAAATATACAAGAATTGAGATAATACCATGCACACTTTCAGATCACAATGCTATGAAACTTTAAATCAATCACAGGAATAAGTCTGGAAAGCCTCCAAAAACATGGATGTTAAAGAACGCCCTACTAAAGAACGAATGGGTCAACCAAGCAATTAGAGAAGAAATTAAAAAATATATGGAAACAAATGAAAATGAAAATACAACAATACAAACTCGTTGGGATGCAGCAAAAGCAGTCCTAAGAGGAAAATACATTGCAATCCAGGCCTATCTCAAGGAACTACAAAAAGCACAAATACAAAATCTAACAGCGCACCTGAAGAAACTAGAAGCAGAGCAGCAAAAACACCCCACGTCCAACAGAAGAAGAGAAATAATAAAGATCAGGGAAGAAATAAACAATATAGAATCCCCAAAAGAAAAACAGTTGAACAGATCAATGAAACCAAGAGTTGGTTTTTTGAAAAAAATAAACAAAATTGATAAACCTCTAGGCAGGCTTCTCAAAAAGAAAAGAGAAAGCACTCAAATAGACGAAATCACGAATGAAATGGATTTATTACAACCAATTCCTCAGAAATACAAGCAATTATCAGGGAATACTATGAAAAATTATATGCCAACAAACTGGACAACCTAGAAGAAATGGGCAAATTCGTAAACACACATGCACTACCAAAATTCAAACGGGAAGAGATAGAAATCTTAACAGATCCATAAGCAGTGAAGAAATGGAATCGGTTATCAAAAATCTCCCAATGAATAAGAGGCCTGGGCGAGATGGTTTCCCTGGGGAATTCTACCAAACATTTAATACCCATTCTTCTCAAGCTGTTCCAAAAAATAGAAATGGAAGGAAAACTTCTGGACTTATTCTATGAAGCCAGCATCACTTTGATTCCCAAACCAGACAGAGACCCAGCAAAAAAAGAGAACTACAGGCCAATATCCCTAATGAATATGGATGCAAAAATCCTCAAAAAGATACTAGCAAATCGATTTCAACAGCATATAAAAAGAATTATCCACCATGATCAGGTGGGATGCATTCTGCGTTATAGGGCTGGTTCAATTTTCGTGAAGCAATCAGTGTGATACATCACATTAACAAAAGAAAAGATAAACAGCATATGATCCTGTCGATAGATGCAGAAAAAGCATTTGACAAAATACAGCATCCTTTCTTAATAAAATCCCTCGAGAAAGTCAGGATAGAAGGAACTTACTTAAACATCATAAAAGCCATTTATGAAAAGCCCATAGTTAATATCATCCTCAATGGGGAAAAATTGAGAGCTTTCCCCCTGAGATCAGAACATGACAGGGATGTCCATTCTCACCACTGTTGTTTCACATAGTGCGGGAAGTCCTAGCATCAGCAATCAGACAACAAAAGGAAATAAAAGGCATCAGAATTGGGAAAGATGAAGTCACACTTTCCCTTTGTGCAGATGACATGATACTCTACATGGAAAACCCGATCGACTCCACCAGAAGCCTACTAGAACTGATCCATGAATTCAGCAAAGTCGCAGGGTACAAAATCAACATACAGGAATCGGTTGCATTTTTATACACCAATAATTAAGGAACAGAAAGAGAAATCGAGAAACTGATCCTATTCACAATTGCACAAAAAACCATAAAATATCTAGGATAAACCTAACCAAAGATGTAAAAGATCTTTATGATGAAAACTATAGAAAACTTATGAAGGAAATTTAAGAAGACACAAAGAAATGGAAAAACATTCCATGCTCTTGGATTGGAAGAATAAACATTGTTAAAATGTCATTATTACCCAAAGTAATCTACACATTCAATGCAATCTCAATCAAAATTGCACCAGCATTCTTCTAAAAGCTAGAACAAACTATCCTAAAATTCGTATGGAACCACAAAAATCCTGAATACCCAAAGTAATATTGAAGAAGTAAACCAAAATGGGAGGCATCACAATCCCAGACTTTAGCCTCTACTACAAAGCTGTCAGCTCTAAGACAGTATGGTCCTGGCACAAAAACAGACACATAGACCAATGGAATAGAATAGAGAACCCAGAGTTGGACCTACAAATGTATGGCCAATTAATCTTTGACAAAGCAAGAAAGAGTATCCAATGGTAGAAAGACAGCATCTTTAACAGATGGTGCTGGGAGACCTGGACAGCAACATGCAGGAGAATGAAACTAGACCACTCTCTTACACCATACACAAAAATAAACTCAAAATGGATGAAGGACCTGAATGTGAGACAGGAAACCATTAAAACCCTAGAGGAAACAGCAGGAAACAACCTCTTTGACCTCAGCCGCAGCAATTTCTTACTCGACACATCCCCAAAGGCAAGGGAATTAAGAGCAAAAATGAACTACTGGGACCTCATCAAGATAAAAAGTTTCTACATGGCAAAGGAAACCATCAATAAAACTAATAGGCAACGGACAGAATGGGAAAAGATAGTTGCAAATGACATATGGAATAAAGGGCTAGTATCCAAAATCTATAAGGAACTCACCAAACCCCACCCCCGAAAAACGAATAACCCAGTGAAGAAATGGGCAGAAGACATGAAGAGACACTTCTCCAAAGTGGACATCCAGATGGCCAACAAACACATGAAACGATGCTCAGCGTCACTCATCATCAGGGAAATACAAATCAAAACCACACTGAGATACCACCTCACGCTGTTCAGAGTGGCTAAAATGAACAAATCAGGAGACTATAGAGGCTGGCGAGGATGTGGAGAAATGAGCACCCTCTTATGCTGCTGGTGGTAATGTAAACTGGTGCAGCCGCTCTGGAAAACAGTGTGGAGGTTTCTCAAAAAACTGAAAATAGAACTCCCCTATGAGCCTGCAGTAGCACTGCTAGGAATCTACCCAAGAGATACAGGAGTGCTGATGCATAGGGGCACTTGTACCCCAATGTGTATAGCAGCACTTTCAACAATAGCCAAATCATGGAAACAGCCTAAATTTCCATCAACTGACGAACGGAACCATAAGATGTGGTTTATCTATACAATGGAATACTACATGGCAATGAGAAAGAATGAAATCTGGCCATTTGTAGCCAAGTGGATGGAACTCAAGGGTGTTATGCTATGTGAAATAAGTCAGGCAGAGAAAGACAGATACTGTATGTTTTCACTCATATGTGGAACAGGAGAAATGTAACAGAGGACCATAAGGGAGTGGAAGGGAAAAAATAGTTGAGAGGGAGGGAGGTAAACCATAAGTGAGTTGTAAATACTGAGAACAAACTGAGGGTTGATGGGGGGGGGGAGAGGGGGAAATGGGTGATGTGTATGGAGGAGGGGACTTGTTGGGATGAGCACTGGGTGTTATATGGAAACCAACTTGACAATAAACTATAAAAAAAACCTGGAGAATAATAAATAAATAAAAAATAAAATAGTAAAATAATAATAAGAAAGTAGGGATAGAGGGAACAGGCCTCCATATCATAAAAGCCATACGTGAAAGGCCCACAGCTAATATCATCCTCAATGTGGAAAAACTGAGAGCTTTACTGCTAAGGTCAGGAACACAACAGGCATGTCCACTCTTGCCAGTTACTACTTAAAATACTACTAGAAGTCCTAGCCTCAGCAATCAGACAACAAAAAGAAATAAAATGCATCCAAATTGGCAAAGAAGAAGTCAAACTTTCACTTTTTGCAGATGATGTGATACTCTACACGGAAATCCTGAAAGACTCCAACAAAAAAACTCTAAAACTGATATGTAAATGCAGCAAAGTCCGAGATACAAAATCAATGTAGAAAAATCTTCACTATACCCCAATAGTGAAGCAACAGAAAGAGAAATCAAGGAATTGATTTGATTTAGAATTGCACCAAAACCCATAAGATACTTCGGAATAAACCTACCCAAAAAGGTGAAAGATTTGTATGTTGAAAACTATAGAAAGTTTATGAAAGAAATTGAAGAAGACACAATGAAATGGAAAAAAATTCCATGCTCATGGATTGGAAGAATAAATATTGTTAATATGTCCACACTACACAAAACAATCTATACATTTAATGAAATCATTAGTAAAATAATACCATTATTCTTTACAGAGCTAGAATAAACAATCCTAAAATTTGTATAGAACCTGAAAAGACCTCAAACAGACAAAATAATGTTGAAAACGAAAAGCAAAGCTGGAGGCATCACAATTCCAAACTTTAAGCTGTATTACAAAGCTGTAATCATCAAGACAGTATGGTACTGGCACAAAAACAGACACATAGATCAATGGAATAGAACAGAAAACCCAGAAATGGACCCACGAATGTATAGCCAATAATATTCAACAAAGCATGGATGCCTATCCATTGGAAAAAAGACAGTCTCTTCAGCGAATGATGCTGGAAGAACTGGACAGCAACATGCAGAAGAATGAACCTTGACCACTTTCTTACACCATACACAAAAATAAATTCAAAATGGATGAAAGACATAATGTCATAGATTCTGGGTCTAAAGTTCCTTCTTGTCTAGCAGGTGGGATGCAGGATTAAAATGCAAGAGATGGCTAAAGTCCAGGAGAAGACAAGAGCCCCATAAGTCCATATAAGCTGTCCCCTTATATAAGCTGGCCCCATAAGGATCCTTGCTCCATATTTATTAGGATCAGAAGGCTTAAAAACATGATGATGGATGTGCACAAAGGGACAATAAATTTGTGAACCCTAACTCATGGGCATGAAGGAAAGGAGGTTTTGAAGATATATGGTGTTAGGGGTTTACATCAATACAAAACAAAATCCTGGCACCAGGCAGATGGATGTTAATAGCAGACATGAGGCACCATGTCTGTTTATCTTAGCTAGACTAGGGGATAAGACAGATAGAGCAAGCAACCTCAGGGTCAAGAAGGCACCTTTCTAATTAGCTCCCCTCTGGTCAACTTCATCCCCATAGCAGCCTATAGCCCTATTTACCTGTTTACCTAATTTGGTCCTTCCTTCTTGTGAAAGCAGCTTTCTGCTATAGTACTAAATTGGGGGGTGTATTCGCCCGAATATCTAATTTTGTTTATCTCATATACCTTTTTATTGAGGCCTTTCCCAGCCCTCTTTATCCTGGGGACCTGGCCCCACCCTCTCTATACTTATTTACCTTAATTTGTTTACCCAAGCTTGGGTGTGAGCATCCTATGGCTTTGTAATTATTTTTGCATTGTTAAGCCATCAGTGCAGGCTCAGGGAATTCCTAAGCTTATTCCCCACAACATAAATGTGAGACAGGGAACCATCAAAGTCCTAAAGGAGAAAACAGGCAACAACCTCTTTGATCTACGCCACAGCAACTTCTTACTTGACATGTCTCTGGAGGCAAGGGAAACAAAAGTAAAAATGAACTATTGGGACCTCATCAAGATAAAAAGCTTCTGCACAGTGAAGGAAAGAATGAATAAAACTAAAAGACAATGGATGGAATGAGAGAAGATATTTGCAAATGACATATTGTTTAAAGGGTTAGTATCCAAAGTCTATAAAGAACTTACCAAACTCAACACCCGAAAAAGAAATAATCCAGTAAAAAAAATGGGCAGAAGACATGAATAGACGCTTCTCCAAAAAAGATACCCAGATGGCTAACAGATACATGAAAAGATGCTCAACACCACTCATCACCAGGGAAATACAAGTCAAAACCACAATGAGATACGACCCCACTCCCTTCAGAATGGCTAAAATTAACAACTCAGGAAAGAACAGATGTTAACGAGGATGTGGAGAAAGGGGAACTTTTTTGCATTGTTGGTGGAAATGCAAACTGGTGCAGCCACTCTGGTGAACAGTATGGAGATTCCTCAAAAAATTAAAATTAGAACTACCCTATGGCCCAGCAATTACACTACTAGGTATTTATACAAAGTAAACAAAAATGCTGATTATGAGGGACATATGCACCCAAGTATTTACAGCAGCATTATCAACAATAGCCAAATTATGGAAAGAGCCCAAATGTCCATTGACTGATGAATGGATAAAGAAGAGGTGGTATAATATATATAGTAGAATACTACTTGGCGATCAAAAAGAATGAAATCTTCCCATTTGCAATAACATGGGTAAACTAGAATGTATTATGCTAAGCGAAATAAGTCAGGCAGAGAAAGACAAATATCATATGATTTCACTCATATGTGGAATTTAAGAAAAACAACAGATGAACAGGATAAGGGAAGGAAAAATAAGATAAGAACAGAGAGGGAAGCAAGGGATAAGAGATTCTTAAATACAGAGGACAGACTGGGGGTTGCTGGACGGGAAGTGGGTAGGGAGACAGGCTTTGTGGGTGACGGGCATTGGGGAGTGCATTTGTTGGGATGAGCACTGGGTGTTATATGTAAGTGATGAATCACTAGGTTCCACTCCTGGAGCCAATACTGCAGTGTGTGTTGGCTAACTTGCATTTAAATAAATAAACTTAAAACAAACAAGAAAAGCATGCTATATAATGAGTTGTCTGATTGAATGGGGTGGGAGAAAAAGACTTAATATATTCCATTGAATGATTAGTCTTTGCTGTGGCCCTTTTGGTCCAGTAGGTTCAATTCAGGTGTATTCATGAGCTGGGAGGCAGACTCTTCTTGGAGCTCCATAAAGATGAAGCATTCTGTGTGGATCTGCAGGGAGGGACACTGGAGCAAGAGTCATAAGCACTGCCTGAGTCTCAGTGCCTGAGTCTTCACTGTTGACAGGGCCTTGGGTGAATCATCTTCTCTCTTTTCTCCTCTCTCCTCAGCTACAAAGGGAATTATACCAGGGAGCCTGGTCAATGAAGGTATGGTACCCGGATTGAGTACGTACTATGTTCCAGGCACGGTGCTATCTGCTTTACTTGCATCATTCCCTTTTTGTTAAAGTACTTTTATTCAAGTGGCCTTCATGGGGCAAAGTCCAGAATCCTGTGAAAGAACAATATTGGGGATCTAATTTAGACGGTAAGGAGGTACACAAATCCTCTCTGAGAAATTACATTTAAAGGGAAACCTGAGGGGCTCCTGGGTGGCTCAGTCAGTTAAGTGTCCGACTTTGGCTCAGGTCATGATCTCATGGTTTGTGGGTTCAAGCCCCACATTGGGCTCGGTGCTGACAGCATGGAGCCTGCTTGGGATTCTCTCTCTCTATCTCTCTCTCTCTCTCTCTCTGCTTCTTCCTGACACATGATTTCTCTCTCTCTCTCAAAAATAAATAAATAAATAAATAAATAAATAAATAAATAAATAAACAAACTTAAAAAGAAAGGGGTAACTTGAAGTGTGAGCAGGAGAGAGCTAGGGTCAGAGAGACTCCCAGAAAGAGGGAGCAGCATGTGCACAGGCCCTGTGGTGGGAAGTAATGTGGCCCTTTTGGAATGGAATGAGGCCAGTGTAGCAGAGTGAGTGTGAGAGAGGGAGTGGCCCCAGATGGGACTAGTAAGGAACGCAGGGGCCAGGGCACACAGGGCCCTGTAGGCCATGGTCAGGACTTTGCATTTTACTTGGAGACCTCTGGCAAGGTGCTGGAGAGTTTGTAAACAGGCGAGAGCCCACTTGCTTTTGACAGTCCGAAAGGTGTTGGACTCTGAGAGTAGAAATATTACCCTTTTGTGCAAACAGAGCAGAGCAGCCAGGAAGAGCAGCCTTATAGATGAAGCCTTTGTTGCTGAGGTAACAGGACTGTGTCCCTGTTACTATGGAAACCTGATGTATGGCTAGTGGCTGGTGAGAGTGGTGATGACATGTGTCAGGCTTTGGGTTGGTACATGAGGCTTAATTCTTCCACCTCAGTCAATGTATTGCACAAGGTAAAGAGGGTTGGGGGGCAGCCGATCCTTCATAGGGTTCAGGCTAATCTATAAACCTTCCTAAGGGAGGACAGAGGTCACAGAGAAACACCCCACTTTGCTTGTCTGGGTCTGAAACATCTAGAGATGCTTATGTTCATGAAAAGAGGCCCATATTCCTCCATAACATTTTTTCTATTATAATAATACTTAGCTACAATTCCTGATCATTTAATGTTCTTTAAAAGATACTATTATTACTCAGGGCATAACACTTTACTTTATTGAACCAAAATTCAGAAGGAATATAGATCACATTTATTTAAATTTCAGCTGCATCCACTGAACATTTTATTTTTGCATTTTTATATCATAAACCAGAGGAGCTAGTTACCATTCCTACATTAATTTTAGTGGAACAAAGACAAATATGTTTTAAGTATATATTGAAATTATTTATTTTAATTTTTATTATTTATTTTGAAAGAAAGAGAGAGCTTACTGTCAGCACAGAGCCTGATGCGGGGCTCAAACCCATGAACTGTGAGATCATGATCTGAGCGGAAACCAAGAGTCAGACGCTCAATCCACTGAGCCACCCAGGCTTTCCTACTAAAAATCATTTTTACAATTCTTCTCAGTACCCTTACTGGTTATCAGAATATTTTCCATACATGCTATTTCATAACGAATTATAAATAAAAATACTTTATGTGCAGTTTAAAATGCCTCATAACCAAAGTAAAAGTTACTTTCCTGAACAATATTCCTCCATCCTGTTCCCCAAAAGTAACCACTATCACTTGATTTTACCTGGCATTCATGTTTCTGTGCATATTGAAATATACATACACGACTAGACACATTGGTCTTTTCATCAACTGATTTGTTTTTTAGACATGAAATTAGAATCACAGAATAACACTGATCTACTTATACTCTTCATTTAACAAGATGAATGTTTTAAAAATTATTTTCATTAATGTATGATTTAGAGAAAATAAAACTCTTTAGTATACATTTCCATGAATCTTGAAAAATGCATACAGGGGGTGCCTGGGTGGCTCAGTGGTTGAGCATCCGGCTTTGGCTCAGGCCATGATCTCGCAGTTTGTGGGTTCAAGCCCCGCGTTGGGCTCTGTGCTGACAGCTAGCTCAGAGCCTGGAGCCTGTCTTCAGATTCTGTGTCTCCTTCTCCCTCTGACCCTCCCTGCTCACACTGTCTCTCTCTCTCTCAAAAATAAATAAAACATTAAAAAATTAAAAAAAAAAGAAAAATGCATACAGTTTTGTATCCACTACTACAATCAACATATACAAGAGTTCCATCTTGCCCCCAAATTCCCTTGCTACCTTTTTTAGTCACCCATTCTCAACCCTGACAACAGTTTGTTTTCTGACCCCAAATTTTGATAGTTGTAGTTTTTTGTTTTGTATTTTCATTTAAATTGTGTTCAATACATTTTCTCTTTTCAAATATTTATTTGAGTTCTAGTTAGTCAACATACAGTGCAATATTGGTTTCAGGAGTAGAATTTAGTGATTCATCACTTACATACAACATTCAGTGCTCATCACAAAAAGGGGCCTCCTTAATACCCATCACCCATCTAGACCCTCCCCCACCCATCTCCCTCCATCATCCCTTAGTTTGTTATCTATCTTTAAGATTTTCTTAAAGTTTGTTTCCTTCTAATTTTTTTCTCCTACCATATGTTTATCTATTTTGTTTCTTAAACTGCACATATGAGGGGCGCCTGCGTGGCTCAGTCGGTTGAGCCTCCGACTTTGGATCAGGTCATGATCTCACATTCGTGAGTTCGAGCCCCACGTCAGGCACTATGCTGACAGTTCAGAGCCTGGAGCCTGCTTCAGATTCTGTATCTCCCTGTCTCTCTGCCCCTCCCCCTCTCATGCTCTGTCTCTCTCTGTCTCAAAAATAAATTAAGTAACATTTAAAAAAATTGCACATATGAATGTATCATATGGTATTTGTCTTTCTCTGATTGACTTATTTCACACAGCTCCATCCATGTTATTGCAAATGGCAAGATTTCATTCTTTTTTTAATTTATTTTTTATTTTTTTATTTTTTTTCTGTTTTATTTTTTTTCAATTTATTTATTTGTTTGTTTGTTTATTTATTTTTTAAATTTATAGTTTATTGTCAGGTTGGTTTCCATATAACACCCAGTGCTCTTCCCCACAAGTGACCTCCACCAAGACCATCACCCCCCATTACCTTCCCCCCTCAGTTTGTTTTCAGTATTCAAGAGTCTTTCGTGTTTTGTCTCCCTCCCTCTCCCTAACTCTT
>JAQQST010001276.1:0-13027 GCA_028646485.1 Cryptoprocta ferox | reverse complement strand
TGTTATTATTGAAAAATATGGGTTTAGAGTCATTGTGTTCTCTGTAGGATTCATGCTTGTAGTGGTGTCTCTGGTACGTTGTGTTCCTTGAAACATTTCCCTCATAGCGTTCCCCTTAGGATTTCTTATAGCGCTAGTTTAGTGGTGATGAATTCCTTCAATTTTTGTTTGTTTGGGAAAACCTTCTCTCTCCTTCTATTCTGAATGACAGACTTGCTGGATAGAGGATTCTTGGCTGCATATGTTTTCTGCTCATCACATTGAAGATTTCCTGCCATTCCTTTCTGGCCAGATCAGTAGATAGATCTGCAACTACTCTGATCAGTCCACCTTTGTATGTTAGGGCCCTTTTATCCCTAGCTGCTTTCAGAATTCTCTCTTTATCCTTATATTTTGCCAGTTTCACTATGATATGTAGTGCAGAAGATCGATTCAAGTTCTGTCTGAGGGGAGTTCTCTGTGCCTCATAGATTTCAGTGTCTGTTTCCTTCCCCAGATTGGGGACATTCTCAGCTACAATTTGTTCAAGTACCCCTTTAGCCCCTTTTTCTCTCTCTTCTTCTTCTGGAATTCCTATGATACGGATATTGTTCCATTTGATTGCATCACTCAGTTCTCGGATTCTCCTTTCATGCTCCTGGATAAATTTATCTTTTTCTCAGCTTCCTCTTTTTCTATAATTGTGTCTTCTAATTCACCTATTCTCTTCTCTTCCTCTTCAATCTGTGCAGTGGCTGCCTCCATTTTAGTATGCACCTCATTTTAGCATTTTTTAATTCATCACAACCATTTTTAAGGTTCATAATCTTTGTAGCAATAGCTTCTCTGGTGTCTTCCATGCCTTTTTCAAGTCCAGCGATTAATATTATGACTATTGGTTCTAAATTCTTGGTCAGTTATGTTGATTATATCTGTTTTGACTAATTCTGTAGCTGTGATTTCTTCCTGGAATTTCTTTAGTGGAGAGTTCTCTCATTCCTTAATTTTGGCTGGCTTTCTGTCTCTTGTAAGAAGTTTTAAAAGCTTGTTATGCGCTCTGCACCTGCGAGTTCTGCTATATTAAAGGAGGCTCATTCACTGTCCATGGCCTGTCCATTGAGGAAGTGTTCTTTTAATGGTGTCCCTTGGTCTCTGTTGTAGTGCCTTTGGTTATTTTATTTCCCTTCTCATAGTGATATTTGGGACTCTCCACCATGTGTACTTTGGCTTGTTTCTTCAGGTATCCCTGGAAAGGAAAACAGACCAAGAAACAAACAGGGAACAAAAGCATGCAAACGCACAGACAAATCAAACAAACAAGCAAACTGAAAGGAAAAACAAAAACAAAAACAAAACAAAACAAAAACAACAAAAGACAAAGGGCAGTTTAAAAGCATAAAACCAGAAATCCCAGCTACAAATACAGAGCAGGGGACGGCAGAGCTGATGGAAGAGCACATACAAAGAGAGAAATGACAGGGGTGGGGAAAAGAGAAATTGAACATCGACCAGGCAGAGAGACTCAAAGGCTCAATTCAGAGAGTGAAAAAGGAGAACATGGTAATAGGTGAGGGGAAAGAAACGAAGATAATGTTACCCAGAGAAACTATATAGTCTGGTTATTTCCAGAGAGAGAGAGAAAGGAAGGTAACGATGGAGGTATAGAATATGCATCAAGAGAATGGATTAAATGTGACTGTTTAAGCAAACCAATGACCCGAGTGGCCTGTCCAGCAGAGGGGAGAGATAAGAATGAGATAAGGGAAAATATATCTGAATAGCAAGAATTGATCTAGAGTTAATCATGGCAATGCATCAATGTTGGTCTAGCCCCGGGCTCCAGTAGAAAAAAAAAAAAGCAGCTCTCCAACATGGATGGGCATGGTTTGGCGTAGGCAGGTCTCGCCTCCACTGTGGGTCCTGCTGGCCACTCCCTGAGGCCCTGCCTTGGTGGTTGTGGGGAGAAAAATGGTGGCGCCCCAGTCCCTTCTTGAACCAAGCATTGCAAATCACTCTTGGGTCTGATCTCCCTGTGCCACGGGCGTAGCCAAGGTGGGCCGTGTTCTATGTCCCAAGACCCACCTCGTTTCCAGATCTTAGTCCACATGATTTAATGATACCACCCAAACTGTAATCCTACAGGCCAGGCCGCTTCCTAACTGGGGATTGAGTAGTGGGAGTAGGGGAGCAGTTTCTCCTGGTGCTGACTGGGACCGGGGCACCGAGCCCAAAGAAAGCACTGCAGTTAGAGATAGGCTCTTTCTCCGAATGCCCTGCAGTTAGAGATGGGATGATAGGATCCCTCTCTGTCCCAGGCTGAGGTTTTTCTCCTCTCGAGGGACAGTTCTATGTGCAGTTTCAGCCACTCTTTCTCTTCCCCTCATCTGTCCATAGAGGGGGCTCCCTCCCCTCTGTGCCTCCAGGTCCCTTCCCGTTTTTATCTTCCCCAGTTTGCAATCACGCCCCTATGAGGCTGCCTTCTTAGTGGACTCTCTCTCTTTTCCTCCCAGACTCTTGCGGTTCAGTGTCCTTTGGCTTCAGCCCTTCTTTGTTTGAGAGATGTGGACGGGAAGTACGGAGCTCCCTATTTCTCTGCCATCTTGCCAATCTCCAGCTTTAACAATTATTAAGAGAACATGAGTTATAAATTTGGCCAGCTATAAAATGGCATGGATCTCTTGCGTGTACTCTCTCTCTCTCTCTCTCTCTCACACACACAAACATTTCAGATAGACACATACTAAAAATATATAAATAAAAAGACACTTTATTTCAGTTACAGAACATGTGAGAAAATTGTGACACCACATATTGCATTTTTACAAAAAGCAGATCTTCAACTCTCTATATGTAATACCTTTCCAACAATGTGAAAGTAATTTATTCAAAATATGAAAAATTTAAAATACCTTATTTTTACCATTACATGAGTCATGAGGTATGAGACCCTGGCCAATTAATACTTTAGGTACATTTTGTCTCCAAGGATTTTTCAATTTGCAAAAAACCTGATTTTAGTTTAAAAAATCGAACTCGTGGCACAGATATTGTTGAATCCTTGCTATCACTTAGACAAACATTTGACCTAATTACAAGAAATAGTACAAAAATAGTTTCTTTCATGAAGGACCACAATCTAGCTGTTATGCTGGAAAGCAAATCTCATTGTTGTTTTAAATCAACTTCTCTTATTCTTCTTTCCACTGTATGATATATACTGAAAAAAATGGGTACTTAGGTTTCTAAAGGAGACTATATGTAAAGTATCATGGATATAGATATTAATGTCTTCAGCAAATATGTCCAAATGCAGTGAATCACTGTAGGTTAATTTTGTCATTCTTGCTAGAGATTTGTAAGTTTTATGGATCTTTTGAAAGAACTAGATTTTTGTTTCATTGATTTTCTCTATTGTTTTCTGTTTTCAATTTTATTGACTACTGGACTTATTTATTTATGAGACTTAATAAAACAAGTATTTCTTATGTATTATATTGCTTATACATGGAATATAAAAGCAAACTTGTAGAAACAGCGAGTAGAATGGTCGTTACCAGTGCTGGGTGTTGGGGAAAATAGATATTGGTCAAAGGATACAAACTTCCATTTTGAAAATGGATTACTTCTGGGGACCTAATGCACAGCATTTGGATTATAGTTAACTGTACTATATTATACACTTAAAAGTTGCTGAGTAAATCTTAAATATTCTCATTACAAAAAGGAAATTATAATTGTCTAAGGTGACGGAGGTATAGCTAACATGGTTGTAATCATATTGCAATATATAAATATATCGAATCAACATGTTGTACAACGTCAACTTATTCAATTTTCTATGTTAATTATATCCTAATAAAGCTTGGGGCAAAGAAATAAAATGCATCCAGATTGGAAAGAAATTAAAATGTCTTTATTCACAAACACCATGTTCACCTCTGTAGAAAATCCAAAGGAATCTAGAAAACAAGCTAAAAGGGGAAATTAGCAAGATTGCAGAATACATGATCAATATACAAAATATGGCGTACCTGGGTGGCTCAGTCAGTTAAGAATCCAACTTTGGTTCAGGTTATGATCTCACAGTTGGTGGGTTTGAGCCACGTGTCAGGCTCTGTGCTGACAGCTCAGAACCTGGAGCCTGCTTTGGATTCTGTATCTCCCTTTCTCTCTGTCCTTCCCCCCGCTCATGCTCTGTCTCTCTCTGTCTCAAAAATAAATAAAACATTTAAAATTTTTTAAAAAATTAAAAAGATACAACATATGAATTTTATGTCTATCAGCATTAGAAATTGAATTTTTAAAGAAATGGTAAGTAGAGATAAATCTCAAAAGATATGCAACATTTGTAGACCAAAAAATATAAAACATTGCCCTGAGAAGTTTAAGAAAATCTAAATAGAGAATGCACCTTGTTTGGAAAATTCAATATGTCAAATGTCAATAATTCCTGTATTGATTTACAGATTTATCATAATCCCAAATTCCAGAGGACTTTATTTTCATTGTGTTCAATACTTTAATTATTCTTAATTGTGGTAAAATATACATAACATAAATTTTAGCATCTTAACCATTTGGGGGCATGATTAAAAGTTTCTAAAATTGTTGTAAATATTGCTCAAATAGGTAAATGTTCTAAAAATCATTGAGTCATACACTTTAAATGTGTGAATTTTGTGGTAAGTGAATTAGAACTTGGCAAACCAGTTATATAAAAATTTGAAATTAATTTTGTAGAAGATAAAATACTTTGGAATGAATAAAGTGAATGAATAAAAAAAGCTATTGTTAAATACCATTTCAAATAGATAGATGCCTCAAGAACTTGATTGAACAAAATAAAGCAAGAAAAATATACAGATTAGCAAGAAGAAAAGAGACAACCATAGATACTGGACACTAAAATAATTATATGAGGATAGCATTTATAACTCTTTCATGATCAATTTAAAGATCTAAGGAAATGGGTGATTTCCTTAAATAAATAAATAAATAAATAAATAAAATGACCAAAGTTGAAGTGGAAAACTTGAATAAATTACTATACAGAAGATTGGAATGTTGATTGGATATCTATCATGAGAAAAGGCAGGAGGACTATAGGAGTTCACAGTAGAATTTAGCTTTTTGGGAACGACTGCAAATGGGAATGTGGTTTCTTTTGGGAATGATAGAAATGTTCTAGAATTAGATAGTGTTGATGGTTGCATAAAATTGTGAACACACTAAAAATCACTTAATTTTACACTTAAAAATGGCTAAAATGATTAATTTTATGTTATGTGAATTTTATCTTGATAAAAAAGAATAACAGATAAACATTAATGTTATCTAAATTCTTCTAGCCATTAAAATCTATAGAAAGTCCTCTGATACATTTCATAAAGCCAGCATCATTTTATTACTTAATCCTAGTCAGGAGAGTATAAGACAGAAAACTAGAAACAAATTTCACTTATGAATACAGATTTAAAATTCTGAAGAAAATATTTGCAAATAGATTCAAGCAATGAATCCAAAGAAAAATACTCTCTAACCAAGTTGTCTTTATTCTAGAACTGCAAGTGTAGGACCATATCTGCTATTCTACCAACATAATCAACAGTGTCCTATCAACATTAAACATTTCAAGGAGAGTGCACCGGGGTGGCTCAGTCGGTTGAGTGTCCGACTTTGGCTCAGGTCATGATCTCGTGGTCCGTGGGTTCCAGCCCTGCACCGGGCTCTGTGCTGACAGCTTGGAGCCGGAGCCTGCTTTGGGTTCTGTGTCTCCCTCTCTCTCTGCCCCTCCCCTGCTCATACTCTGTTTCTCTCTCAAAAATAAATAAACATTTAAAAAATTTTTTTTAAATTTCAAGGAGAAAACCACAATTTTATTAACAGGGACTGAAAATATACTTTATAAAATTTAGCAGCCATTACTAATAGGATTAAAAGAAAAGTATATATATAATGACTATTTACACACAAATACCATCTAAAACACTAAAACTATTTAAATCAAAGTCAGGAAGTGGACAGGATGCATGTTATCACCACTATTATTTAATATGATCTTGGAAGCCAAAACAAATGCAGTAAGACAAGAAATTTAAATAACTAGAATGGTATAAACCTTGGAAAAAAATAAAACTCACTTTTTTGAATATATGGTTATATACCCAGAAAGCTCATGACTATATTAACAATTTACTAGGTTGTGGGGATTGCTACTAATAGATATGGAGTTTCTTTTGGGGGTCATAAAAATGTCCTAATGTGGATTATAGTGATGGTTGCACAACTTTGTTCAGTGGTTGAAAAACCGCTCAATTTTGAAAATAGGTGTATTGCATGGTATGTGATTTTTTATCCCAATAAAGCTGTTAAAATTTTACTACATTAAATAACAAAATTTAATAAAGCATTTATTTTAAAATAAAAGGATAAATATACAAAAATCAATAGCTTTCCTCTTCTAGCAATAAGCATTCAAAAATAGAAATCAGAAAAAATATTTCATTCAAATAATGACAGAGCCTATAAAATGCTTAGAAATAAATTTAACAAGAAACACACATAACCTATATTAAAAAACCACAATCTAATTAAAGAAATATAATCTCATTAAAGAAAGTGAAACCAGATCAGTTATTGGGGCACACACACACACAAAAGCCATGGTTTAAAAGAGCAATTAGCATATAAAAGAGCTACCAATAGAACTCTGCAAACACTGGGGAGCAGCTGGAACACCCTCTGGGCAGGGGGAGCTGGCACCAGGGTTTAAGCTCCTGCTCCATTTTAACTGTATGGAGGAGAGCAGAGCCCAGGTGCACTAGCTGGTCTGCCATGTAAGTGAGCCCAGGTCTGCAGACCTACACCAGCCCCAGTTGCACAGCAGCACAGAACAAAATCCATGGCTTAAAATAACAATTAGCATATAAAAGAGCCAGCCCAAGATTTCAGCCAAATGGCAGGGGAGCTGCTGTAATGCTCATTGGGAGCAGACAGGTCTACACTACTCCTCCGTCTTGAAGACCTAGACCAATGCACAGTCCAAGCACCTTACCAGCCTGCTGCCATACTGAGGCTAAGGCCCTCTAGGTCACACTATCCCCAGCCATCCCAGCAGGGTGGCTACAGGACAGCACACATGGGGACACCCCTGGTTAGTGCTCACTACAGCTCTAACCTTTGTACCAAAGTGACATAGGGGCAAAGCACTCTGGAACACTCCAGGCCTATACCATTTTGGCTTCAGATGGATTGCTAGGGCACCCCCAGTGCACAGTGCCTTGGAACTTCTCAGCTGATGTCTTCTTCAGATCCAGCCACACTGACATGGTGTCCCCTGAATGGAGCATCCCAGAAACCCAAGACCTAAAGAAACCACAGATTGAAAATGAGAGGATGGATAAATATTTATCATGCAAATAGACATTGAATGAAAGCCAGAGTAGCCATACTTATATCAGACCAACTAAATTTTTTTAAAATGTTTATTTATTTTTCAGAGAGAGTGTGTGAACAGGGGATGGACAGAGAGAGAAGGATAGAGGATCCGAAGAGGGCTCTGCACTGACAGCAGCAAGCCCTATGTGGGGCTCAAACTCATGAACTATGAGATCATGACCCTGAGACAAAGTCAGAAGGTCAACCGACTGAGCCACTCAGGCAACCCCAGACCAACTGGATTTGAAACCAAAGACTGTAACAAGAGATGAAGAAGGGCACTATATCATAATAAAGGAGACAATCCAAAAAGAAGGTTTTATCAATTGTAAATATTTATGCACTCAACATGAAAACACCCAAATATACAAAACAATTAATAACAAACATAAAGGAACTCATTGACAATAATACAATAAAAGTAGGGGACTTTAACACTCCATTTACATTAATAGATCATCTAAACAAAAGATCAACAAGGAAATAATGGCTTTGAATAAAACACTGGATCAAATGGATTTAACATATATTCAGAACATTCCATCCTAAAACAAGAAAATACACCATATTTCAGTGTGCATAGAACATTCTCCAGAATAGATCACATATTAGGTCACAAATTGGCCTCAACAAATACAAAAAGATTGAAATCACACCATGCATATTGTCTGACCACAACACTGTGAAACTTGAAGTCAAGCACATGAAAAACATTTGGAAAGACCACCAATACATGGAGGTTCAACAACATGCTACTAAACAATGAATTGGTTAACCAGGAAATCAAAGAAGAAATAAAAAAGAAACCATAGAAACAAATGAAAAATTAAAACACAATGGTCCAAAACCTTTGGACTGCAGAAAAAGCAGTGCTAAAAGGGAAGTATATAGCAATCTAGGCCTAAATTAAGAAGCAAGGAAAGTCTCAAATACAACCAAATCTTATACCTAAAGGAGCAACAAGCAAAACAACAAGTAAAGCTTAATGCCACCCAAAGGAGGGAAATAATAATGATGAGAACAAAAATAAATAATATAGAAACTAAACAAACAATAGAACATATCAATTAAACCAGAGGCTGGTTTCTTGAAAAAAAATTTATAAATAAAATTTATAACCCCCCTAGCCAGACTTATCAAAAAAAAAAGGGCAAGGAACCAAATGAATCACAAATGAGGGAGGAGAAATAATAATCAACACCACAGAAATGCAGACAAGTATAAGAGAAGATTATGAAAAAATATATGTCAACTAATTGGGCAATCTGGAAAAAAATGAGTAAATTCCTAGAAACAAATAAACTACCAGAACTGAAATGGGAAGAAATAGAAAACTTGAACAGACAGATAGCCAGCAAACAAATTGAGTCAGTAATCAGAAAACTCCCAAGAAACAAAAGTCCAGGGCCAGATGACATCACAGGCAAATTCCACCAAACATTTAAAGAAGAGTTAGCATTGGGGAACCTGGGTGGCTCAGTTCGTTGAGCATCTGACTTTGGCTCAGGTCATGATCTAGTGGTTCATGAGTTCAAGCCCCACATCGAGCTCTCTGCTATCAGTGCAGAGCCTGCTTCAGATCCTCTGTCCCCCTCTATGCACCTCCCCAGCTTGTGCTCTCTCTCTCTCTCTCAAAAATAAATAAACATTTTTTAAAAAGAAGAGTTAATACATATTCTTCTCAAACTATTCCAAAAAAAGAAAAGGAAGGAAAACTTCCAAACTCATTCTATGAGGCCAACATTATACTGATACCAAGACCAGATAAAGATGTCACTAAAAAGGAAAACTATAGCCAATATCCCTGATGAACATGTATGCAAAAATTCTCAATAAAATACTAGCAAACTGAATCTAATAATATATTTTAAAAAATCACTCACCACAATCAAGAGGGATTAATTCCTCAGTAGCAAGTGTGGTTAAAAATTTACAAATCAATCAACATGATATACCACATTAATAAAAGAAAGGATAAGAACCATATGATCCTCCCCACAGATGCAGAGAAAGCACTGGACAAAATATAACACCCATTCATTATAAAAACCCTCAACAAAGTAGGGTTAGAAGGAACAAAGCTCAACATAATAAAGGTCATATATGAAAAACCCACAGCTAATATCATCCTCGATCGGCAAAAACTAAGAGATTTTCCTTTTTGATCAGGAAAAAGACAGGGATGTCCACTCTCACCACTGTTTTTTTAATGTAATGTTGGAAGTACTAGCCACAGTAATCACACAACAAAAAGAATAAAAAGGCATCCAAATAAACTTTCACTATTTGCAGATGACATGATACCGTGTATAGAAAACCCAAAAGATTCCACCAAAAAATTGCTAAATTAACACATGAATTCAGTAAAGTTGAATTATGAAACATCAATGTACAGAAATTTGTTGCATTTCTATTGACCAATAATGAAGAAGCAGAAAGAGAAGTCAAGGAATCAATCCCATTTAAAGTTGCCAAAAACAATAAACCTAACCAAAGAGGTAAAAGACCTGTACCTTGAAACTATAAAACTCTGATGAAAGAAATTGAAGATAACACAAAGAAATGGAAAGACATTCCATGATCATAGATTAGAAGATCAAATATTGTTAAAATTTCTATATTACATGGGGTGCCTGGGTGGCTCAGTCATCCAACTTAGGTTGTCAGCTGTGCTGACAGCTCAGAGCGGACCCTGCTTCAGATTCTGTGTCTACCTCTCTTTCTGCCCCTTCCCCATTCTCTCTCTCTCTCTCTCTCTCTCTCAAAAATAAAATAAAAAATATTTAAAAAATTTTTAAAATTATATATTACCCAAAACAATCTATACATTTAATGCAATCCCTATCAAAATACCAATAGTAATTTTCACAGAACTACAACAAACAAAATCCTAAAATTTGTATGGAAACACAAAAGACCCTGCCTAAATAGCCAAAGCAACCTTGAAAAAGAAAAGCAAAGTTGCAGGCATCATCATTCCAGACATCAAGTTATATTATGAAGTTGTAGTGATCAAAACAGTATGGTACTGGCACAAAAACAGACACATAGAACAATAGAACAGAATAGAAAACCCAGAAATAATTCCACAACTATATGGCCAATTAATTTTCCACAAAGGAGGAAAGAATATCCAATAGGAAAACACAGTCTCTTTAACAAATGGTGTTGGGAAAACTGGACAGCAACCTGCAAAAGAATGAAACTGGACCATTTTCTTACACCATACACAAAAATAAACTCAAAATGGATTAAAGACATAGATTTGAGACAGGGCCATAGCAACTTCTTCCTACACACGTCTCCTGAGTCAAGGGAAACAAAAGCAAAAATAAACTATTGGGACTTCATCAAAATAAAAAGCTTCTGCACAGCAAAGGAAACAATTAGCAAAACTAAAAGGCAGTCTACAAAATGGGAGAAGATATTTGCAATTGACATATCTCATAAAGGGTTAGTATCAAAATATATAAAAGATCTTATCAAACTCAACACCCAAAAAACTAACAATCCAGTTAAGAAATGGGCAGAAGGTATGAATAAACATTTTTCCAAAGAAGACAGACAGATGGCCAACAGACATGTGAAAAGATGCTCAACATCACTCATCATCAGGGAAATACAAATCAAAACTACAATAAGATATCACCTCACACCTGTCAGAATGGCTAGAGTTAATAACATAAGAAACAACAGGTGTTGGCAAGGATGTGGGGAAAGGGCAACCCTCTTACACTGTTTGTGGGACTGCCAACTGACTTGTGTAGCCACCCTGGAAAATAGTATGGAGCTTCCTCAAAAAGTTAAAAATAGAACTGCTCTATGATCCAGCAATTCCATTACTAGGTATTTACCCAAAGAATACAAAAATACTAAATCAAAGGGACATTCACCCCCATGTTTGTAGCAGCATTATCTACCATAGCCAAATTATGGAAAGAGCCCAAATGCCCATCAACTGATGAATGGATAAAGAAGATGTGGTATATATATATACAACGGAATATTACTTGGCAATTAAAATGAATGAAATCCTGCCATTTGCAACAATGTGGATGGACCTAGAGTGTGTTATGCTAAGTGAAATAAGTCAGTCAGAGAAAGACAAATATCATGTGATTTCACTCATATGTGGAATTTAAGAAACCAAACAGATGAACACAGGGGAAGGGAAGGCAAAATAAGATAACAGGGGGAGGCAAACTATAAGAGACTCTTACATACAAAGTACAAACTGAAGGTTGCTGGAAGGGTGTTGGGTGGGGGCATTGGCTAAATGGGTGATGGGCGTTAAGGAGGGCACTTGTTGGGATGAGCACTGGGTGTTATACATAGGGATGAATCACTGGAATCTACTCCTAAAATCATTATTACATTATATGTTAACTAACTTGGATTTAAATTAAATTCAAAAAACTTTAGTAAATAGAAAAGAGGGGAAACTGCCAAACTCATTTCACGAGCAAGCAGAACCTTGGTACTAAAACCAAACAAGGACTCCATAAAAAAGAATATTATAGGCTAATATAATTTAAAATCAAAGATGCAAAAATCCTAAATAAAATATTAGTAAATTGAATGTAGTGCATATTAAAAGAATAGTCGATGGTGGGAAACCTGGGTAGCTCAGCAAGTTTAGCATCCTACTCTTGATTTTGGCTCAGGTCATGATTTCACTGTTTGTGAGTTTGAGCCCCAACTCGGGCTCTGCCCTGACAGAATGGAGCCTCTTTGGGATTCTCTGTCTCCTTCTCCCTGTCCCTTGCCCATGCTGGCTCTCACTTGCTTTCTCCCCTCCATATGGACCCCATACATATGGACAAAGCCATACTCTTTGTCTCTCTCCTTCTCTCTCTCTCTCTCTCTCCTCTCTCTCAAAGATAAATAAATAAATAAACATTAAAAAAATAATAGTCCATTGTGACCAAGTGTGATTTATCTTAGCAATAAGAATATGGTTCACCATAAGGAAACCTACTGATCTAATTCACACATTAACCAAGTAAAGGAATAAACAAATGATTCTTTTCAAAACATGCAGGAATATCATTCAATAAATTCAACATTCATTCATAAAAATATTAATAATAAGGCTTTAGGAAACCAATAAGAGAAAGAACTGAAGATATATTTAATAGTGAAACATTAGTATGAGTGCATTAAAGTCAGGAACAAGAAATAATAACCAGTGTCTCCACTGTAAGAGTTATAAAGATTTTAAAGATAAAGACACAACTGTTACTATTTGCAAATGATATGCCTGTCCATCTAGAAAATCCAAAAACATAACCTTCAAACATCTAGTGAATTAGCACATTGGATAAAAGATAAACATGCAGAAAACATTTTCCTATACATAGCAACTAATTAAAATATAAAGAGGGAAAAACTCTTAATAGCAACAAAAAATAGAAAGTACCAAGAAATAGGAGGAGGACAAGATGGCGGAAGAGAAGGGAGCTCTGTAATCTGCGCACGCCCATATGGATTGAACTGAGAAGGACTGAAGGGATAAAACTTGGATTTGCAAGTGGGGGAAAGAAGAAACAGACGCCAGAAAGAAGACAACCTCAAAGATGCCTGACTGCCGAGCGCCGGGAGAGAAATCCGT
>JAQQST010001275.1:0-13030 GCA_028646485.1 Cryptoprocta ferox | reverse complement strand
TCAAATTGTTTGTGTGAAGATGCTGGTGCCCACTTGAACAGTCCTCAGGTGTTTGTATGGATACTATGTTTTACAGTTTTCAGATTTAAAAATATAATAAAGTTTAAAAACTACAGTAATTAATGTCAAAGCCTCAGACTTGATTTGATTCGCTTTCACCGCGTGACATTAACATACGCACTCATTAGAGTTGATGAAGAGGCACTCTAGTAAGTTCGTGGTTTTGTGTCCAAATACTTGAGTTTAACACTTGCCCTCACTCTACAGAGACGCGGATCCCTAGCAGCAAAGGGCTGATGTCTTGTAGGGCCTGAAACCACACCCCGGGGGAGCGGTGCGAAGGGCCAGCGGTGAGCTTCACTCATCTGTCCTCAACACCTGTTGCTCGCAGTGGTATTGATGATGGGAGCGTGCTAGAAAATGCCAGTGCCCCCCCAGAGCTCGTCTCCCCCGAGTTCCCACGGCTGGCTGGCAACTCCGCCTGCTCGTTTACCAGCGGGGGCCAGAGGCCGTTCTGCCTTTGTGCCTTGAGCTCTCCCGGCTTACGGGCTGGAAAAGCCTTAGAGGCTCGGGATTGGGGTTGAATCGCCTTCGGCGTCTGACCCCTTGTCCCCCCTCCCCTGTGCCAGGAGCTGCTGCTCCATGCCTTTGAACCCAGACAGGCCTTCCGCTGCAGCAGCGCGTCCTGTAGATCATTCGAGACGACGGGCCCTCCCTCACGGCGGCTCCGGGGCTGAGGCCCTCCTGGTGCCTGGAACGGCGGCATCACTCTGCCGTCTGAGACTTGGGTGACTCGGAACCGCTCGTCCTTCACTGTCTGGTGTGTAAAATCTTAGTCCGGAGACTATCGGGCCACCTGAGGCTCTTGTGAACTTTCCGGGCTCTTAAAAACGGTCTTTCCCCTGGTGCTGCCTCTCAGTCCTTCCTTCCAGCAGATCCGCCAGCTGAGCTCCGCAGCCCTCCGGGCACACCGGGCACACCGGGCACTTGCTTCCGTCTTCGCGTGGTTTCTCACCGATGCGGCGTCTTACCGCGTGCATTCCAGAGGAGGGCGTCCCAGACTGAAACCCAGGCCCCCTCCGTAAGCATGAGAAAGCCGTGCCCTCCGTCACACGGGTAGATGAAGAACTCAACATCGTGACTAGGAAGGGGGTAGTCGGGAGGGCAGGCCCTGCTTTCTCCCGCCACCGAGGGGATTGTATTCGCAGGTGGCTGAGCGAGCGAAGTACGTTGGACATCCTGGGGCTCCGTACAGTGAGGTGCCGGGCCTGGCTTACGTTCCGAAGGCCTCTGAGGCTGATCCAGGGAAGGAGGGGGGCTCTAGGGTATGGAGGACGTGCCGCCCAGGGTCCCGGTCCGAACGCTGTTCCTTCCTTGGCCTCCCAACGTTTCCCCTATTTTGTCCTGAAGGCTGTTGAAATTGAACCTTGAAAGCAACCCTCCCCGGGGCGCATGAACTTGGAGCGTGCGCTCAGATCGAGCTTGCCCACTGGCCTTGCTATGCCACAGGCAACTCGAGGTGCGGGACCCTCTCCTCCGGCTGTAGGGGCCCAGCAGCCCAGAGGGTGATCCTGGAGGATAAGCGAGCCGCCTCCCCCGCTCAGGCTGCCTAGAACATCATTGAGGTGACCCAGCGTTCATGGAAAGGAGAGCCTCAGGATGCTTGTGATAGGCGTGTGAGCCGGTTCCTCGCGACTGTGAGGGATGCGCGTCCTAATACCTCAGTCATTCCGTGTCCTGCTCTTCGGCCCAAGAGCCAAAGCACGAAATTAAGCTCCTCGGTTTGGGGAAATAATCCCGCAGGGGCGAGGGGACAGGCGGGGCAGGCTGTGGCCTCACCTTTGGCCTCACCGTTGCACCCGCCTTTGGCTGGCCTTCGCCGTTCCAGTGCGTGGATGTCGGGTGGCGTGTGCAAACTCCACGAGGCACAGAAGCCAATCCGTTGGCAGGGGAACGAATATATTACATGTTCCTTTCGTTATTTTTTTATTTATATGTTTTAAGATTTTTTTAAAATAATCTCTACACCAAATGTGCAACCTCCTGGAGATCAAGGGTCACAAACTGCACCAACTGAGCCAGCCAGGAACCCCTGCATGTTCCTTTTCTATGGAGAGAAGATGAGAGAGATGGAGCTCATGTATGTTGAAGTATGGACTGACGAACACGGAGGGGTCCGAAGTGCTGGCTGGTGTTGAGAGCACCACCCAGCCTTCCTTCCCTTGTTTTTAAAAATTGCATTTATATGTTGAGAGAGAGAGAGAGAGAGAGAGAGAGAGAGAGAGAAAGCGTGCATACAAGCGGGGGAGAGGGGCAGAGGGGGAGAGAGAGGGAGAGTCCTAAGCGGGCTCCAGGCTCAGCACAGAGCCCGACATGGGGCTCGATCCCATGACCCTTATATCCTGACCTGAGCCGAAATCAAGAGTCAGACGCTTAACCGACTGAGCCACTCAGGCACCCCCCACCCAGCCTTTCTAAGTTCTCCCCTGTGCAGCCTGGACGTGGCATTTCCCAGGCCCCCTTACCAGTAGGGGGCTTAGATTCTCCCACGGGTGAGGCGGAAGAAGGTAGGGAGAAGCGGTCTTCCTGCGGTGGCTGCCTGGGACAGCCTTTGGCATCAGCAGAAGGCAGACCTGCGTTTGCCCGGTGGCCTCTGGACGTCTCCTGGGATTTACCCACTTCAGTCATGCAGGAGGCTGAAAGCACTGAGCGCGCTTCCCGGCGACCCTTGTGCTCCCGGATCTCTAGAAACTGCCTCCCTCCTCTTGGCCCCCTGCCTTCCAGCAGCCATAGAAGCTTCTGGTTCTGTATTAAACCACTTCCATCCGAAGACTTAGACTGTCGCGTGTCCCCTCGCCATCTACCGCCCTCTCTGTGGAAGCTACCCACTGCCGGGAGGGAGGAGCAGACGTTCCACAGGGAGGGCCCTTTGCTCTTCTCTGGTTTAAATAAGCGAGTACAGTTCATCAGACCTAAGACTCCTGTGGCCGCAAGATGCGCCACTGTTTTAGGGACCGAACAGGAGAGAAGCCTGTTGCCTCGTACCTCACACGGCATGATCGGAGATGCAGGCAATCCCTCGCTTTTTCGTTCAGTTACGTCAATTCCCGAACACCCAGCGGAGCTTACAAAAGGAGGCGGAGGGAGTGAGCCTCTTTCGGGAGGTGAGCGAAGACCCCACAGGCCTGGCATTGCAGACGGAAGCCAAAACAAGAACGTCCCTGATAGTGGCACGCGCTGGCAGTGGCATGTGAAAGTGTATTTTAAAAAGGGGAGACGAGCGAAAGCACCCCCGGAAAGGTGCTCAGTGATTGGCAGGCTGCTCGGCATGGAGGAGTAAATGAAAGAGGTTCCTCTTTCGCACCTCGGGCACTTGCTGTCTACGCGGGAAGAGAGCGTAAAACCTCCGGGGAGTCTGGGTGCCTCAGCCGGTTGAGCGTCCGACTCTTGCTTCCGGCTCAGGTCTTGATGCAGGTGGTGGGATTGAGCCCCACGTCGGGCTCCACGCTGAGCATGGAGCTTGCTTCAGACTCTCTCTCTCTCCCTCTGCCTCTCTCCCCCGCTCGCTCGCGCGGGCACTCTCTCTCAAAACGAACCCCCTACAGATACCTGGGTAACTTACAAACGTCCAAAATGTGGCAGAGCGGAAGTCGGCCCGAGGTACACCAGATGACCTTTGCCTGGTGGGGAGGAGGATGAGCCACCTGCCTGAGGAAGTGTCGCTGGAGCTGAGAGCAGCAGGATGACGAGCAGGGGGCGGAGGGACGTGTGCTTTCAAGGCCGGGGCCACTGAGCAGGGGGGAGCTGCTAGAAACCCGCTCCTGTCTCTTCTGGGAGGTTTGGGGTTCTTTGTTATTTTTTTAAGTTTATTTCTCTGAGAGAGAGAGAGAGAGAGAGAGAGAGAGAGAGCATGAGCTGCGGAGGGGCAGGAAGAGGGGGAGACAGAGGATCTGATCCAAAGCACGGTTAGAGCAGAGCCTGATGCAGGGCTCGAACGCACGAACCGTGAGATCAGGACCTGAGCTGAAACCCAGAGTTGGGCGCTTAACTGACTGAGCCACCCAGGTGCCCCTGTGATTCCTTTGAAGACATCATAAATACATCTGGTGAGCATTTTATCAAAAAACCTTTACCTTTTTTCTTCACGGTGGTTCCCACATCATTTGCTGAACAATCCATCCTTTCCCAGCCAGTTCCAAAAAATCACCTTCATCCTATATTACATCCTGGAAGAAAACTGATAAGAAAACATGCAAATGGTCAGCCTGACTAGCTATGAGACTCATACAAATGAAAACAGGATGCACATTATTCTTCCCCTTTTATCACATTCGCAAACATCAAAACCGGCATTAATTATTCATGCTGAGGAGAAGTGAATTCGGTAGGAACATATCCAAAGGGCAGTTTGAAAATATCTCTACGAAGCCTGACGAGGGCCGCAATGAGGGGAGTTTCACAATCAAGTGGAGGAGATTCATTCACATGGAAAGGCGTTGGTGACATGTCGATCCAAGAAGGTCACAGACGCGCATGTGTGGCGTGACTTCCCTGGCGGATTCGATGGTGTGTTTATATACAGGTGTGTTTACGTTTCTAGAAGACATTTGGAAGATATATACAAACATGTTTACGGTGGGCGTCTCTGAGTAGGTGGGATTCCGGGTCTGTTTCATTTCATTTTGCTTATCTTTACTTCCTGATTTGTCTGCAGTGTATTGCTTTTATAATGATTGTTTAATTACAAAAACACAGGCCATATCATGTTCAAATCACTGTGGAAGATAAAAGGAAATAACACATTGCCATTTAGTGGGGGGCAGAGACAGCAAAACCGTAAGAAAAAAGCATCACATATGTCGGAAGGCCACTCTAATTTAATGATATGTATAAATAGATGAAACACCCACATTAAAAAGATTCAAGGATGGGTTCTAAAAACAATTATATGCTTTTGCCTACCTTGTCATTTGCTTGAAACATTACAAATAAAGGGCTGGACAGGCAGCGATCTGCAGATACACAGAAAGTGGGCCGCAGTGATACTACTGATCCCTGTGAGGTAGAATTACAGGCAACGAGCAGTCAACGCAGCTGGAGTCCCTACGTCGGTAAGAGGTTCAAGTACAGGGAGGCAGACCATGACCTAATATATACGATCCTTACACAGAATCCAGAAGGAGGAAGCAACACCAGATTGACCAAATGGATAACCTAATAGAAAGGCAATAGAAGAAAAACCTTCATTTGTATCTTTCAGCCTTTAAGATAAAAAGCCAGGGGAGGGCCGAGATGGCAGAAGAGCATGCCAGTTTTTCTTTGCGTCTCTAGGCCCTGAAATGCAGCCAGATCAACACTCCACCATCCCGCACACCCAGAAAACTGCTTTGAGGATTAACACAACAATCCGTACAACCTGAACCACAGAACTCGGCAGGTAGGCGGCCCGGAGAGTTGAACTGGGCGAGAGAGAAGCCGCGGAGGGCCCGGATCTGTTTTTGCTCGCGGAGAGAGGACGCGGATGGGGGCAGAGTCCGGGAAAAGCACCCCCGCCGAAAGCAGCTGGAGAGAAAGTGGGAAGGTGGCAACAGCCGCAGGGACTGAACAAAAAAGGGAGAAGGGAGAAAGGAGAGCGTTTAAATTCCATTAAGACTCTATGAACGGGGGGCGTGCAGAGTCAAACTCCGTAGCTCCACACCTGCTAGCTGGCAGTGTTCCGGTGGGAAGGGCCAGTAAACGCTGAGGTTCTAGTAAAGCTGTCCGATGTCCTACAGACAATTTATCTCTTACGTCTCCAAGCCAGTTGCTGGCTGATGCCATTTTGTTTGAGCCAGGCTAATATTGTTCTCTCCAATCGAGGGGCCACTTTTGTCACGGCTTGGAACCGGAAGCTAAAAATAAAAGTATAGAAGATCAAAGATGTGCTTGCTGTATCTCCAACAAAACACCTGTTTCCACTGGCTCTGTCAAATATTCCCTTCTTTTTAAATAGCTTTGCGAGAGTACATCTTAAGCACCTGTAAAAACAGACTAGCAAAAGGAACCCCAGACCGATCACCCAGCTTCAATAATTACCAACTCATGACCAATCTTGATTCATCCATACACCCAGCCACACAGCCCCCGTTTCCAAGTTGTTTTAAAGCGACTGTCACTTATCACTTAATCTAAGCGGGTCAGTATATATATCAAAAAGATAAAGAAACTTTTAAAAAAGTAACCATAGTATTGTCGCACTTTAATAATTCATTTCTAACACTATTCTGTAGTGAAAGGAACCAGGGTCCTCTGAGAAATGTCTGATCCTAGGACTGGGGCAGAGAACATTCCAGATGAGTCTGGAGCATCTGGTAGTGTCAGAAGCATGTGCTCCAAAAAGCACAACGATGGGGCGTTTCAAAGGGACACAGGGGCCAACCGAGAGAGCTCCCAGTGGTTCAGTCTGAAACCATCGAGCAACAAGGGAAGTAGTGTCGGGTTCGAACCTAAGGCATGAACTAACTAAATCGCATGAGTGCATACTGCTGTAAACAAGGGCGCGAAGAAAGAAACAAATGGGGGAGAAGAGACGAATCTGTGCGGGAGAACCCCGAATCCTGTAGATTCTCCCTCTCGAAGGGGTGGAGCACTCCGCCCCACTCCTTCAGCGTGGCGTGTGCAGAGACTTCCTTCCAAGAGGACTGCGTGGACAGGGCGAGAGTGTACGTTCACAGTGACCCGATAAACACCACCTCAGCCAAGTGATCGAGGTCAAGGTCACCAGCCCTCAGTCATGCCGATAGCTCCTCCCTCTGAGAGGATGTAATGAGAAGCGCAGGTCACCCCTGCCGCCTTCCTGCCCAGAAGCCACCGCCCCAGTCTCACCAGGAGGAAAAGCACCGGACAAATCCCAGCTGGGGAACATTCTTCCAAATACCTGAGCAGAGCTCCTCCAAACTGCCAAGGTCATCAAAAACAAGCAAAGTCAGGGGCGCCTGAGTGGCTCAGTCGGTTGAGCGTCCGACTTCGGCTCAGGTCATGATCCTCACAGTCCGTGGGTTCGAGCCCCGCGTTGGGCTCTGTGCTGACAGCTCAGAGCTTGGAGCCTGTTTCGGATTCTGTGTCTCCCTCTCTCTCTGCCCCTCCCCCACTCACTCTCTGCCTCTGTGTCTCAAAATAAAATAAAGACAAAAAATATTAAAAAAAAAAACCCAAAAAACAAGCAAAGTCCGAGAAACCGTCGCGGCCTGGAGGAGCGCAAGGAGGCGTGCCGCGTAAACACGATGTGGTTTCCTGGGTGGGATCCTGAAACCGAAACAGGTGAAAACTAAGGAAATCTGAATTCAGGGTGGGCTTTTGTTCGTAATAATGTATCAATATTGATTCATTCCTTGTGGCGAAGGTACCATAAGACACTAACAATCGGGGGAAGGGGGTGTGGGGACTCTGTCTACTATCTTAGTACCTTTTACGTAAATCTCAAACTATTCTAAAACTTAAAAATTATTTAAAAGTTAACCAATCCTTAATATCACGAAACATCCATGCAGTATTCAAATTTCTAATTATCCCAATATTATCCTTCTTTTAATTTTTAAAAAATCTTTATTTAGTTTTGAGACAGACAGACAGACAGACAGACGTGAGCAGGGAGGGGCAGAGAGAGAGGGAGACGCAGAATCTGAGGCAGGCTCCCGGCTCTGAGCTGGCAGCACAGAGCTGCACGCGGGACTTGAACGCAGGAACTGTGAGATCATGACCTGAGCAAAGTCGGGCGCTTAACTGACTGTGGCACCCAGGCACCCTGTCATCTTTCTTTTTTACAGGTTCATACCCTCCCTCTTTTAATTGTCCGTTATAGTGCTGTCCGATAGAGAGAGAATTCGAGCCATGTATGTAATTGAAATTTCCCAATAGCCACATTAAGAAGTAAAAATAGGGGCATCTGGGTAGTTAAGAGTCCGTTAGGCATCAACTCTTGATCAGGCTCAGGTCGTGATCTCACGATTCGTGAGATCGAGCCCCATGGCAGGTCTGTGCTGACAGCATGAAGCCTGCTTGGGATTCTCTCTCCTTCTCTCGCCATGCCCCTCCCCTGCTCTCTCTCTCTCTCTTTCTAGCTCTCTCATAATAAGTAAACTTTAAAAAAAACAAGTAAAAATAAACAGGGGTGTCTGGCTGCTTCAGTGGAGTGTGATCTTGATCTCTTGATCTCGGGGTTGTGAGTTTGAGCCCCACATGTGGTATAGGGTTTACTTAACAGAAAAAAAATTTAAAGAAGTAAAAATAAACAGGTAATATCAATTTTAACAATATTATTATTTAATCTAATATGTCTAAAATATTATCATTTCAACATATAAGTAAATGAAATTATTAAAGAGCTAGTATTCACTGTGTTTGTGTCCTGTCTTTAAAGCTCGATGTGTGTTTCGCACTTGGAGCACATCTCATTTCAGCCTGGCCCCGCTCGCGTGCTCACCAGCCACATGTGGCTGCAGCATTGAAGGGCCCCATCTAACAGGTCAGACGTGGGTCTCTAAGTCCCACACCAGCAGCAGCAGCTTCACCTGGGAGCTTGTTAGAAGTGCAAATTCTCGGGCCCACCCCAGACGTGCAGATTCAGAAACCGAGAGTGGGGCCGCCCATCTTTATTCTTTTATTTCTCAACTTTTCAGAACCTGGGAGCAGGGGAAGGAAGGGTGATATTTCCTGGGGTTTCCCTGGAAATCTCAACATGCAGCGTAGAGCTGGTATCTACTACGTCTCTCTCTCTCTCTCTCTCTCTCTCTCTCTCTCTCACACACACACACACACACACAGACTCAATTCTCAGGTTCTGTCACTTCCTTCTGTAGCACACAGCTAATTCTCTTCATCCCTTTTGGCATCATCTCTGCTGTGTTATTTTATAAATGCTAGTTACCTGTGTTCATGGTCAGTCCCTCCTATCTTCTTCAGGATGTTATTCACCACGAACCTAAAATGAATTTTTATGTCAGCTGGACACATTTTTTAAAATTGTGGCCCTCAGACCTCTGGTAGGATTCTCCCCTACCTGGCTAATCTCATTTCTTGCTATGTCCTGGCCCACACGCTTCAAACCAGCCAAGGCATCTTCATACTGTTTGCATTTTCCACACTCTTGCCTCGTTAAACTCATAAACCCCATTTCTCCTCACTACTGAAAACGTCCCTATGATCCCATTTCCTGGTCCCCACGCCTTTGTGTACTCCTCTCCCATTGCATGTGGTTGGACGTCCTCTCTGCTTTCTAATGACTAGACACAGGAGAAGTGATGTCAGTTTTGAGACCAGATTGAAAAGACTGTGGCTCCTATCTGAGGCACCCTCTCAAACTGCTTGCTCTGGGGGGGGCGGGGGGGAGCCAGCTACCATATCGTGAGGCAGCCCTTGAACGATCTCAGGCGGGAGACCCAAGGACTACCAACAACCTTGCGAGTGAGCTGGGAGGCAGATCCCAGCTCCACCGCCCATGGAGCCTTCAGATGAGATCACAGCCCCACTGACAGCTTGACTGCAACCTAGTCAGAGGCCTTGAGTTACACGCCACCGGCTAAATCACTGCTAAGTTCCTGCCCCACAGAAAATGTGAGAGAACAAATGTCTGTTGTTACACAACCATCTATAACTAAAACAGCCATTCTACTTTTTCTGCCCTGTTTTTAAAGGCAAAAGTTTTGATGATTATTATTCTATTTTCCCCCAAACCTCACCACCAAACCCTTCTCCCCCTGATTCCCTCCCTCCACTGATAACAACCACAAAATCTTCTGGAAAGCTGTCTGTTGCCTATGGGCTCATGGGAAATTCCTGGCGGCTGGTTACCATTTAAAGTTCTGATCTCTCAAACGTGACCTGGGAAAATCTTTGCCCAACATCCCAGGGAGATTTTGGAGCGAATGCTCCTTCTACAAGACAATGTGCAAAGTTTCTTCTTGTTGCACGAGATGTCTGATGTGTGCAACCTGCTCTGGTAGTTATTTGTACAGCTTCTCCCTGATGGAGTGCCTGGCTCTTGTCTTCACTTGTCTTTCAATGCGCATGTGTCACACATGAGGTCAACTCTCAAGAAGAATAAGGAGTTACCGCATATACTTTATGGGGAAGTTATGTGTGGTCGTGTAGATTTATTTCCTCTTCTTTTCCTGTTTCCCCTTTTGTCTTTTTCCAATATTTCCTTGTGGTCTGCTTTTCCTACAATGCGTATATATCTAATTTCTCTATGGGACGTTTGCCAGCATATGAGTGTCACTATTTGGAAATACTGACTGAGGATTGCTGGTTTCTAATGTGGCCTCTTGCTTTATTAATTTACGTACTAATCTATCTCAGAAGTTAGCATGGATGCTGGTGAAATCAACAGCAATATTTGTGTTAGATAAACCGCAGGTACACAAGAAATGACTCTGGTTAGGAACGTGTGCCCTGAAATAATCCCTTCCTGAGACGCCTGATTTAATCAGTGACGGGTGCGCTTCCCTCCATCAGCCGACGATGGAGCGGCACTGGCCAGAGTGGAGAACGTTGGCAATCAGCACCGAGTTCCAGTCCAGACATTGCCAAACGTTTGCACGGCCTGTGGTGCGAAGGATTGTGAACTTTGTTATTATGTAACAAGTAAAGTGAATGATTAAGATGTGGTTGTGGTCACTTTGCTCGTGGAGCACGTGGCCTCCAAAGATCTTTTCATTGCCTCAGTCCAGAGGTGACCATGGCACTTGTACTCAGAGCAGACTGGTAAGAACTCACGTGGCCCTGCTTACGTGCGGGAGCGCTGGGTCCAGCGGTTTTCCCAAGAAGAGGAAAACCGGAGATTTGGAGAACGTGTAGTGTTGCTTCTACCCCAAGGCTGTAAACATTTTTTTTCCAGGCTCAAGTGATTGCAGTCATAATTTTGGGCTGGGCCAGGTCAGTGGCCGAGCTGTGAGAAGCTGGCTGGGTGTCGTGCCCAGGTGTGCCCAGGTGCCTGGGGGGCGCTGTGTCGGGTCGGAGCCCACCTGTTGCTCCTAAGGAGCGTAGTAATCCTTGCGGTTGTTGACATGCAACGTTTTGAGTCTTAGGCTACAGATCTTCCAGTTTTTCGAAAGCAAGTAGAAATGCAGATTTTAATGTGAAGTGTCCCAATTTTAAGATGTAGGCGCAAGCGTGTGAAAACACAGGCCAAACAAAATGTGCATGCGGGCCTAATGTGACCTATGTGTTGCCAGTGTGAGATCTTAGCCCTTTGTCCTGGGAACCTGGGATCCCGAGTGGCCCTTTATTTTATCTGTGAGGTAAAGCTAACCCCAAATTTCTAAGAAGAATCTTGGCTCTGCCTGTGAGCATTCACTCCCTCGGTCCACCTTGGTTCAGGTTCAGATCCTTCGTCTTCACAACAACCCATGCTCGGCTCACCACTAGAGCAGGTGGGACCACACGTAAGGGACCACAGGGTCCCTGCATTCCACGTCACCGCCAGGCTGTGTGATCTTGAGGCATTTGGTAAACCACAAGTGTTGAGAGAGATTGGAATGTGGGCTGGGCATTGGGGCTTCATCATGAACTTGGAGGGCTGAGCGAGGCCTGGAACAGGAAGGCCCTGGGGTCACCTTTGGATGGGATCTCAGGGCCTGTGAGAAGCCATTATGGGCTTATAAATGGGGGGTGGGTGGGTGTCACACAGCCAGACCAGCATTCTGGACATTGTGGACAGATCATTCTGGCAGCTATTGGGGGGGGGCGGCAGTGAGCTCTCAGCAAACAGAGCCCATCATCCACTAGCGCAGTGCCCTTGATGGAATCCCATCCAAGTATTCTCTTTGGAGGCGACTCCAGCAACTTCATTTCACCTTTTCCTGGGCTGTTCTGGGGCGGGGGGGGGGAGGAGGAGGAGGAGGAGGAGGGGGAGGTGGTGTCCCTCTCAGGATGGCCCGAGTTGTTGAGTTAAAGATAGGCAGCAAATAGTCAAGCACAACCACCTCTTTAACATGGGAGAAGGAGTTCCGTTCACGATTCCCCGAGGTCGGGGGCCACGGCCGGGAAAGGTGGGACTGGCGTCACCACCAGAAAAAAGGCCACTGAGGAGAGGTCCCGACTTCGTGTGGCCTCCGGGCAGGACAGGGTGTCCGTCACCCCGGGACAGCGTGGGGGCTCGTTGCCACATGGCTCCCCAGAGCTGGGTCACCACTGGTCACCTGCGCTCCCTGGTGGGAGCCTCCCAGGGGTCTGAGGCCCAGACTCAGGCCCGGAAGGCAGCCTGGCAGCTTCTTCCTACTGACTCCCTGCGGCCCCTTCGAGGCCCTCCTCCTCCCTCCATCTCTGTGTGTCTCCCTCTCTCTCCCTGGCTCCCTCTCACACACGCCCTCACCCCCGCACACGTTCTCTCCCGCACACACGGACACACGCGCGTGTGCACATCTCAGATGGCAACCGCGTGGTGCCTTGGCACCCATCCCCCGTGTTGCAGCGGTGGTCACCGAGTCGACAGGACGCCAGTGGAGAGCACTGCGCACCGCAGGTCGGCGCTGCTCTCCGAGCCCGCCGCGCCCCTTGCGTCCTGGGGCAGAGCGGGCTGCGGTCCTCTGGGTCACACGCAGCGTGCGTGACACGCTCTTCGCGCCGCACCCGGGCCCGGGCTCGCTGCTGGCCGCTGCGCCGCAGCCAGGCCGGCAACGCGAACCTGCCCGGGTGACGTGAGGACCGAACGCACGGATCCTGTGACCGGCTCCACGCGGCGGGCAGCGCGGTGCCCCCGGCCTGCCGCCCGTGAGAATCCCCTGGAACGCGTCAAGTTCCGCGCCCCGCCTCCGTGACCAGTGCCACGGGAACCGCTGGGACCCAGGCCTGGGCCCTGGGCGGTTTTCCAGCTCCCCTGGCGAAGCCGCGTGCAGCCAGGGTTAGGGACAGGCGTTTCGAAGAGTGCCGGGCGCCGGGTGACAGCAGGGAGGCCGCGGGCCGGGGGCCCAGCTGCCCCGAGGGCAGTGGCTCGAGTCAGGGGCTCGCGCTCCCTCGGACACCGCGCCTTCGGTCCGTCCCCGCTGCGTCGTTC
>JAQQST010001274.1:0-13033 GCA_028646485.1 Cryptoprocta ferox | reverse complement strand
GAGACAGCAAAAGTCTGTGGGCAGTCTAAAAGCATATAACCTGCCAAGACGAGAGATAAGAATATGCTACGGGAAATATATCTGGATGGCAGCAGAAAAGAAGGAGAAGCAAAGAAAAAAGGAAAAAAAAAAAACAAGACAACTCCCCTGTGCGGATGGGCGTGGTTTGGCGTCAGGTCAGGTCTCGGGGGCTGCTCTCTCCGAGGCCCCGCCATGGTGGTCGCAGGGAGAAGTATGGCGCCGCTTCAAAGCTTTGCCGGAACCAAGCATTGCAAGCCCCTCTTCTGAGTCCGATCTCCCTGTGCCGCGCGTGAGCCAAACTGTATTCTCCAAGCTCCGCCTCACTTCCAAATCCTAGTCTATGCAGTTCAACACCGTCACCGGGGATGAGATGCGTTCCCGCTGGAGGCCGGCCTCCCGGCCCGGCTGCGCTGCCCTTCTCTCGGAGCCGCCGCTGCCGCTTTTCAAGGCGCCTTTTGTGCCACCGCCGCCTCTGTCTGCGCTGCCGCCCCTCGCAGCGCTGCTTGGAATGGATGCCGCCGCCGCCGTGCCCAAGGAAGAATTCGCCGGCCAGACGGGACGGACCTCTCTCCCGGCACTCGGCAGCTACATATGGGGAGACGGGCGAGTTTTTCCTCCCTTAGAGATGGTTCTAGGTGCGTTTTCCGTCTCTCTTTCTCTTCCCCTGGTCTCTCCGGGGCACAGTGCGCTCTCCCTGTGTTGGGTTCGGGCTCCTTCCCTCTGCACCACCGGGACTCGCCCGTCCCCTAATTTCCCAGACCACAGTCACTCACTCAGGCATCTTTGAGGTTGTCTTCTTTCTGGCGTCTGTTACTTCTTTCCCCCACTTGCAAATCCGAGTTTTATCACTTCAGTCCTTCTCAGTTCAATCCATACGGGTGTGCGCGGATTACAGAGCTCCCTGCTTCTCCGCCATCTTGCCCGCCCTCTCCCACCTATTTTAACTTTTTAATGTTTTATTTATTATTGAGACAGAGAGAAACAGAGCATAAGCTGGGGAGGGTCAGAGAGAGAGGGAGACAGAGAATCTGAAGGAGGCTCCAGGCTCTGAGCTGTCAGCACAGAGCCTGATGAGGGGCTCGAATCCATGAAGCGTGAGATCGTGACCTGAGCCGAAGTCAGATGCTTAACCGACTGAGCCACCTAGGCGCCCCCAGAATATAGATTTTAATGTGTACATAAAGGGGTGCGTGGGTGGCTCAGTTCATTGAGTGTCTTGAATCTTGATTTTGGCTCGGTCATGATTCTAGGATTGTGGGATCGAGCCCAGCTTAAGATACTCTCTCTCTCTCTCTCTCCCTCTGACCTTCTATCCCACTTGTGTGCTCTCTTTCTAAAATAAGTAAATAGATAGATGTATACAGAGATAAAAATGCACATAATATATTCAACAAGACAGATCATATGTAAGGCCATTAAGCAAGACTCAATAAATTTCAAAAATGTAAATATTTACAGAGTATATTCCTCTAATCACACTGGAATTAAAAGTAGAAATCAGGAACAACAGGATATCTAGAAAATACCCAATAATTAAGAAATTAAAATACTACACTTCTAAACCCATGGCAAAAAGCAAATTACAAGGGAAATCAGAAAATATTTCAACTGATAATAAAAAAAGAACATCACAATTGTGGGATATATCAAATTTGTGCTCTGAGGGACACAGTTGCCACTTCTGTCCTCACAACAAGAAAAAAGCTGAACTGAAAAATTAACAACTTATTTTAGATTTAGAAATGTAACCAGTTTTGAAATATACCTCAAACTTGTATTCTCCTTAACAAAGCTGAGAGAAGCTATTTTATCAGACCCTAAACTACTACAGTTTTACCAAAATCTAACCAACATGGCCCAATGGAAATACCCAATTAATGCTCCGTAAGAGTAAGACCTAAGAGGACAGAATGTTTCTCTTCTTATATACCGTACCACCCCATCAGTAGGGCTCCTGTAAAACAACAGAGGATCACAGCTGAAAGAATCACAAACCTCACACCCTATTTGAGCAGTCTCTAGGAAAACTCAAAGATGATAACAAGCAAGACAAAAAATAGGACAGCAGAGGGAACTTTATTCTCTGAGAACACAGCTGTAACAAGCAGTGAACACAGCCCAGCTTCTAATCATATAAACATATCACCTGACAATAAAGCTGTATTTACCTCAGTTTTTTTAACCCAATGCAACATGTCTGGCTTTCACGAAAAAAATTACAAAGCATGGTGAAAGGCAAAAAAACAGTCTGAAGGGGCACCTGGGTGGCTCAGTCGGTTAAGTGTCCGACTTCGGCTCAGGTCATGATCTCAGGGTTCGTTGAGTTCGAGCCCTGCATTGGGCTCTGTGCTGACAGCTCAGAGCCTGAAGCTTGCTTCAGACTCTGTCTCCCTCTCTCTCTGCCTCTCCTCACTTTGTCTCTCTGTCTCTCTGTCTCTCTCTCAAATACAAATAAAACATTAAAAAAACATAGTCTGAAGAGACAAAGCAAGCATCAGAACCAGACTCCTATATTGCAGAGATTTTAGAATTATCAGACCGGGAATCTAAAATAACTATGATGAGGGGCGCCTGGTGGCTCAGTCTGTTAAGTGTCCCCTTTGGCTCAAGTCATAATCTCATGGTTTGTGGGCGTGAGCCCTGCATTGGGCTCTGTGCTGACAGCTCAGAGCGTGGAGCCTGCTTTGAGTTCTATGTCTCCCTCTCTCTCTGTCCCTCTCCTGCTCTCTCTCTAAAATAAACATTAAAAAAATTAATAGTAACTAAGATGAATATGCCAAGCGTTCTAATGGTAGTGTCAGAGGAGCAGATGAGGAAAATGAGGAACTAGGGTTTTCCAGTCACCAAAGAGTGATGAGATTGCCCCACCTGTTTAAGGGAAGCCAGAACTCCCTCTTTGCTCTCTTAGTCTGTTTGAGCTGCTTTAACCAAGTACCTTATAAAAAAATTTTTATTTCCCACATTTCTGGGGGCTGGATGTCCCAGATCAGGGTGCCAGCAAAGTCACAGGGCCCTTTTCTGGGTCTCTGATTTCTCACTGTATTCGCACATAGTGGAAGGACAAGGGAGCTCTGGGGTCTCTTTTCTAAGGACATTAATTCCTTAGGTGTCTGCCCTCATGACCTAATCACCTCTCAAAGGCTACACCTCCTAATACCATCACATCAGGCATTAAGATTTCAATATATGAATTTTGGGGAGACACAAACATTCAGATCATATCACCTGTCCAACAGTAAAGTTCTCCACAACATGGTGTGGCCATGGAAGCTAAGTGAGGAACTGGAACTTCTAGCTATACTTAGCAGTTAACAAGGTGACACCCTTCTTTCTCTGAGTTAACAGTGTCAAAAAAGCCAGTTTGGTTTCATTACAAAAAAAATCATCTGTCATTCTAAGCACGAGGAAGATGTCAAACTGAATGAAAAGTGTTAATAAACAGACGCTAACACTGAGAAAAGAAGAATATTAAAATTATCTGACATAGATTTTAAAGCAGTCAACAGAGAAATCACTGAATGATCATTTATGAACACAACCAAAAAATTAGGAAAAATTAGGAAGCCTCAGCAAATAAATATACACCCCAAAACCCTATAGAGACAGAATTCTAAAAAATGTTCAAGTAACATATTAGAAGGTAGGAAAAATAAAACAGTAACAGAAAACAAAGAGAAAGCAAAAAAGGAAATGGTAGGCTGTTAACCAGACAACAGGTCCAAAATGGAATCACTTATGCTCATCCCCATGTCAGCACACCAACATAGTACCTAACAAAACTGCAGTTTCAGCTTCTCCCAAGAACATGACCTTTAACCAGTCAATCTGTAATTAAGATGTTAGCACTAGTGAGGTAATCTGCCAGACAGACCCGCACCTTCCCTCAGAGGAAGGTGACCTTGCCTGTAACAATCCACTCTTGGTTAGAACTTCCTAGCCCCATCTTCTTCTGCCTATAAAAGTCTTCTGTTTGGTGTAGCTTCTCAGAGCTCCTTTCTATTTGCTAAATGCAGCGGTGCCCAAATCATGAACTGTTGAAATAAAACCAATAAGATCTTCAAATTTAGTCAGCTGAGTTTTGCTTTTTAATAAGGATTAAATTCTAACATATCTGTAACTCTATTAAATATCAGTAGTCTAAATGCATTAACTAAAAGATAAAAACTGACGGAGTAGTTCAAAAAACATGACTCAATGACGTGCTATTATGGGGAGCAAAATTTGCCTCCATAAAATGTGACTCTTTGGCATGCAGACTATTTTAGGTTGTATATTTTCAAGAAACTTAAGGTTAAGGAAGAACCTCTGACCTTCTTTCTGTCTACAAGAGTTCAGAAAGAGGAATTGCTCTAGGCAGGGAGTTATCACCATAGATAACTATAGTACAATATAAAGTGGGTGTGGTAGACAGGGAGAAACCTATTCCGGTGTCCCACTGTTTCTGTGTGGCCCAGCACACGTTATTTACCAAACATTTACTTTTTCATATTCCTGTGAATTGTCTTCCTTCCTTTGATGGCCCAGACCCCATCCACTTCTTAACTGTGGGTGGCATATAAACCTTAAATGCCTGCCTGGGGGATGCATTACCTTATAGAGCACCTGTACATATGTAATTAAGGTTGATTTTTTCCTGTTAGTCTGTCTCACTGTCAACACAGTAAAGATGTTATTTCTTTCCAAAGAGATATATAGGTTTAACACAATTTGTATAAAAATCTTAGTGAGATTTTTTATAAATATAAAAATACTTTTCTAAAATTTATATGAAGAGACAAAGGAACTGCAGGAATAGCTAAAACAACTTTGAACAAGAAAAGCAAGAATAAAGTGGGAGAAATCAGTCTGTCCTATTTCGGGACATATATTAAGACTGTGTGGTACGGATACAGGTAATAGACAAACAGATAAATGAGACAGAATAAAGAACTCAAAAAATAGATCCACACAATATGCCCAAATGATTCTTGATAAATGTGCAAAAGCACCTAATGGAGGAAAGCCAGCCTTTCAACAAATGCAACTAGACACCCATAGGCAAAATTAACAAAAACAATGAAAAGGTCAACATTGAGTTTATACTTTATGTAAGAATAATTCAAAATAGATCAAGAACTTAAATATGAAACATAAAGCTATAAAACTTATTAAAGATAAAGCATTCTTTGATTTGACACCTAAAGCAAGAAAAAAAATGATAAATTGAACTACATCAAAGTTAAGCTTTAACTCCATGAAAGATGTTGTTTAAGAGGATAAAAAGATAAGTCAGAGAGTGGGGAAAACATGTGCAAATGCACATTCAAGAGAGGATTATTATCTGTATTTTATAAAGAGTTCTCAAAACTTAACAGTAAAAATACAAACAGTTCAATTGGAAAATGGGTGAAAAACATGAAGAGCCATTTCCCTGAAGAGGATATACTAATAAATGAATGTATGAAAAGATACTCAACATCATTAGCCACTGAGGAAATACAAATTAAAATCACAATGAGATATTATTACACATCTATTAAAACTGTTAAAATAAAAAGTGACATCAAAGGGCTAGTGAGGATATGGAGAAATTAGAACAGTCAGTCACACATTGCTACTGGCTATGTAAAATGGTACCACTAGTCTAGAAAACAGGTTGGCAGTTTCTTAAACTACCATGTGACCTAGCAACTGCACTCCTAGGCATTTATCCCAGAGAAATGAAGACTCGTGATGATATTAAGACTTGTAATTAGAAATATACATTTTGGTCTTTGTCCACGGTTCCTGGCACACAGTTTCTAAAACCAATATAATCTCCTAATTGATAAAGAACAGTGGAGCATCTTTTGTTCTAATATTCGGCCTTTTGTTCTTAGTCCTAAAACAGCTCCAGAGAATAAAGGTGAAGAGTATCTTTTTTTATTCATAACAAGCCTCTTTCAAACCCCATCGAGTTTATGCTAAACAGGTGACTTATGAAGGTTCCCTCAGGATTCGGCACCTGGGTAGCTCAAGTCAGTTGAGCGGTCCTGTCTCACTCACGTCATGATCCCAGAGTCAAGGATCAAGCCCCGCTCCATGCTGAGCATGGAATCTGCTTAAAATTCTCTCTCCCTCTGCCCCTCTCCCTACCAATAGGCACACGCTGTCTTCCCTCTCTCTCTCTGGAAAAAGAAAAAAATAAACATGAAAAGTCCCTAGATAAGCAGAGGAGGGGGGCTGGCTGCCAGGGTAACCAACCATGTGATAAAAGGGCTGAAACTGCTAGTCCCGCTCCACTATCCTAACCCACATCCCAACTTCAGGGGTTCCAGGGAGGGAAAAGGGACAAGATGTTACATTAATAACCAAAGGCCAGTAATTTGATCAATCACGCACATATAACAAAGCCTTCTTAAAAAATCCCTCAGTATGGGGTTTGGAAACTTCCAAGTTGGTGAGCACATGGAGGTTCAAGGAGGGTGAATACCTAGAGAATGAAGCTGCATACCCACCCCCTGATGTCTTGCACTAATCCATCTCTTCTACCAGGATATTCCTGAGTTGTGTCCTTTCATAAAAAACTGGTCATCTAGTTAGTAAACGATTTTTCTGAGTTCTGTGAGCTATTTAGCAATTCACTGAATCTGAAAAGGGGGTTGTAGGAACCTCTGTTTACAGGTAGTTACTCAAAAACACAGGTGACAACTTGACCTATGATTAGCATCTGAAGTGGGAATAGTCCTATGGTCTCAGAATGGAGTAAACTCTAGGGTACCCAGTTGGTGCTCACTGATATTTGAAGAATTGCTTGGCATACATCTTGTTCAGAAATGTGAAGAGAGTGTTCACAGAAAAAACAGGTGAGTAGTTTTTGGGTTTTTTTTTTTAATACTTACTTTCACACAAAAATCCGTGAATGAATCTAAGTAGCAGTTTTATTTGAAACAGCCCCAAACTAGAAACAACCCAGAAAATAAACTGTGGTACATCAATACCATGGAACTACTGAGCAATGAAAAAGAACAAACTATTGATAAATGCGACAACCTTAAAGAATCTCCAGATAATTATGATAAAAGTGTTAATCCAAAAATGTTATATATGTTATTATTCCATTCACAGAACATTCTTGAAATGAGAAAATGATATAAATGAAGAACACATTAGCAGCTGCCAGTTGTTAAGGAGCAGTTGAGAACACAAATGGGTGTGGCTATAAAAGGGAAACAGGAAGGATCCTTGTGGTGATGGAATTGTTCTATACCTTAAATATATCAAGGTCAATATCCTGGTTGTGATACTGTAACTTTTGTAAGATGTTACCACTTGGGGGAAAGTAAGAAAAAGGTATATGGGATGTGTCTGTAGATTTTTCTTAGAATTGTTATTATCTATAATTATGTCAAAATAAAAAAGTTCGTTTTTTCTTCCCACACAAAAAAGTACGAACAGACGAAAAAGTTAGTAACAAGTTAATTAAAAGCAAAGCAGTACTTGCCTCTTGCTGCCTTACATCTACCTTTTAACTCTGGATAACTGTGCTAACTGTATCAGGGACTTCTTACTCTCTTGCAATGCAAAATCTTTCATATATAAGATTAATTATAAAAATGGAAAACATATCGTGATTATAAATGACATAATCTCCTTACCAATGTACCCTGGAACCGTCCTGGCTTCTTATACCACGCTTTGTTGCCTTCCTCTTCACAAACACATAGATGATCCATAAGTCCATTACTATATACAAAACATTTCCCTAACAAAGAAGATCCCAACAGTCAAAATCTACTTCACACAACTGTACTATTTTTACAAATGAACAAATTCAAAGTACAATGAGTTGACTAGGAAATTATGAAAAGAGATCTACCTTTTTCCACCTTTTGGGAAGAAAAACACATAAACTGATTTCCTTAATGACATAGCACCAATCTCTAAACTCAAAGTGGTGAAAAATGTAATAGAGTAAATTTTACATTTTCAGAATGTAGAAAGCAAATGCACACAGAAATAAATTATTTTAGGGTATATGAGGGAATGCAGAGGGAAAAAAAAGAGGAAAACCTGTTTTGAAAAGAGAACATGGGTGTAAATTCTCTCTATTTGACAAGAAGAAAACTGTGGTATGGAAGGGAAATTCACTTATACATAAGTGAAACATACACATAAACACACACATACATATAAATCTAGTGTATACCAGAAACTTGCTAAGAGAGTAGATTTTAAAAGTTCTCATCACAAAAAAATGTTAATTGTGTGAGGTAATAGAATATTGACTAAACTTACTGTGGTGATCATTTTGCAATACACACATACATCAATTCATTATGTGGCACACCTAAAACTAATACAACGTTACATGTGGATTGTATCTGTTAGAAAAATACACTATCTAAAAAAAGTCCTTCTCAACCAATGTAAATCATGCTATGCTTTGTCCGTTGTTCTCTATTTATACTGCTCAATCTAGACATTCGTCAGCTCCCACCTAATTTATTACAACTTTCCCTAATAGCAACTCCTTCCAATTATTGGACTCACTTTAGCTGCCAAAATTATCTTTTCTGTTCAACCATATATAATTCTGTGAGTCTCATATAAGTCTAAGTGTCTCCTGCTTTTCAGGATTTCTTAAATGTGTAGGAAACTACTTTTCCTTTTACTCTCCTATAATCCATCTATACTTTCCTCCATCTGAAATATGAGTATTGTTCATTCCATCTCAGTGTTGTGTTTATCAGAGTGGCATCTATGTCCAAGCCAACATTCTCATAGTCCAAGTAGTCTGTTTTCTGCTATTGAAACATGTTTGAGGGGTGCCTGAGAGTGGCTCAGTTGGTTAAGCGTCTGACTTCAGCTTGAGTCATGATCTCGGGGTTCGTGGGTTTAGGCCCTGAGTCTGGCTCTGTGTTAAAAGCTCAAAGCTTGGAGCCTCCTTTGGATTCTGTGTGTCGTCCTCTTTTTCTGTCCTTCCCTACTTTGTACTCTCTCTCTCTCTCAAAAATAAATAAACACTAAAAATTTTTTAACATGTTTGAAATATTATCTTAATAAAACTGTGAAAGATTGATCAGGGAACTATTTTTTTCCCATGTAATAAAAATATGTAACTACTCTTTTCAAATTCATATAAACCATACTAACCAATAATTAACCAAAGTGCCTGATAAAATAATGATTTCCAAGCACTATATTCAAGCAACAATTGGATGACTGTTGGATGAATGTTCTAGGATGGGCAGAGCTCTTAGACTAAGGAGGAAGCTAGATTCTAAGGTTCCTCATACTTGTAATTCTGCACTTACTTGTGAGGCACATACTCAAATATTAAATCACCTGATACTTTAATCAGCTACATAAAAGTGTTATAACTTTTATATATATTTGTTTTTGGGCTAGACCCCATCATGTACAACTAAGTACATGCAAAAAAGCATTTCTGCATGAGGATAAAGAGGCATGAACTTTTAAAAATTAACAAAAAATATTTTTCAAACAAAACTGAATAAAGTAACATTTAAAAACCTAACATAAGATTTTCAGGATAACTAGTACACATACCTTTGGAGAATGGGTTGCTTTGGGCTTGGAGTCGAATTTTAACAACATCCAGAGGAGTCACTATAAAGAAACATAAATTTTAATTAATAAGTGATACCTGTAAATTGTACATTTCCCCAAATATGACAAAATATATCAAATCATACCCCTCTTAATGACTATATAATGAGTAAGATAGTTTATCTTAAAGTGTTTTAAGGTTTAAAGTATTTAAAGGTTTTAAATGTAACATTCTAATTTTTTACCCTTGAATTCTGTTTAAAAGAGGATTGATGAGAAGTTACTTCTCTCATGACTACTAAACTATCATTTATAATATTTCTACAATAATTCCACTCTAAACCTAAAATACTAGTATTTTAAGAAACTACATCATCTAAGATAAAGAATAAAAGTTTTAGAAGTCTATTTAAAAATTTCAGAATAACTGTATTACAAGTAATCAATATTAGTTTTCCTAGTACATTAAATTCAGCTGTATCAAATAAAAACTATAGATACTGAAAAAGTGAGTAAGCTAGCCATAAATCTTCTTTACTGTCACACTGTTACTCCATTTGGGAACAGCACAGTAAAGGAGAGCCGTTTTAATTTGCATGCTATTTTATCCAAGTAGGAAAAAATGCCAAATAGTGGTTGTAAGAAAACTTTTCCTTATCTGAGAATGAGGAAGTCACAGTAGATGATTTCTAAGTCTTTACAACACTAACTGAAGTGAGATAGCACATCTAAAAGTAATGCATTTATATTTGTTCTAATTATCTGCTATCTTATCTAAATAAACTAGCCAGCTTAAAATCACTGAAGTACTTAACTACCACCTAACTCTGTTTGTCTTTCTTTAGAAGAGATGGACTATAAAAAACAGAAAAATGTGGCCCAAAAGAATTTAAGAGATTCACTGTTAATGCAAGCAAAGGAAAACATAATTTGTATAAGTTGCCCCAGTTCTGCATCATTCATTATACTAATATTTTATTCTATTTTCTTGTTTCCTCTTTTAATAAAGGCTAATAGAGTAATAAAAGCTCAATAATCATAGGTACTTCAAAGAACTTCTGATCTGAACTCCTAATTTTATAGGCAAAAATGAAGTTCCGAGACAAGTAGGGACTGTCTCAAACTGCACTCAGCCTGAGGATGGCAAAGCGAGTAATAAAATTTAAGTATCTTGATTTTCTGTCCAGCGTTCTTTTTATGTTATGCTGATGGAGAGATATCATGATGAAACATGGATAATACTATCATTATTTCAGATAGAAAACTCAAATGGAAATCTGTAAGAGTTACATAATCTATAACAGTAACATTATTTTACCCATTAGTGATGTCAGAATAGCTCCAGTACAGGAGGCAAACATTTGTTGAAGAGGTGTCACTTTGATAATCTGTGGTCCCTCTGATTCAGGATCCATATTTTTAACTGACTGAAGAAAAATCTGTTAAGGAAAAGCAAAATGTAAAATAAAATTTAATGAAAATGCCCTCAGATCTGACTGCTAAAAATTAAATCATCTATAAAAACAGAACTGGCATTAATATCAAAGCACATGTTGTTGACCACAATCAAAAATAAATATATAAGTTCTATACAAAGGCACTAACTACACATTTGTCATTAATAGCACATGTACTCTGATTTTCCAAAAGTGGCAGTGCACTTCAGCCGTGTCAGCAGCATCACACTTGTAAGACAGTTAACAGAGTAATAAGAACACAGACTCTGGCCATGTAACAGAATGAAGGCATCTGACTAACAAGGCCCACAATCCGTGTATTTAGCTTCATAAGAACTACTTAGACACTCTAATATAGAGCTAGCAAATATATCACCCTTTCTAATGCATGCCAAAAGTTGTTCCAAAGGTATAAAATAAAAACACATAACCTTCAAAAGAAGCATATCTTAGAAAAATTTGATGTGAAAAGCAATATATACTCTTTTCTAAAAACCAGTTAATGTAAAAAAGTATAAAAATGACTTATAAACCTTTGATTCAAAAATAACCACTAGTAATAAGGGTATCATCTTTCCAAATGTCTATGTACAAATACATATATATATGTATGCATATGTATATAATATACAGATACACATACACTTGTAGATTATACATAATGAATTAAACATGTAAAAATATTTGTATATCTATGTACATGCATCTTTTTAAAAAAAACAAATAGGTTAATACTATTCATAATGTTTAGTAGCAGTGTGGACACTTAAAAATATATTATGACAGTGTATCAATAAATATAGATTTACATTATCATTTTTAATAGAGTTTTTGATTGTATTTGATCAGTCTCACATTGCTAGATGTTTAGGTCATTGTCAAATTTTCATTATTCATTCATTCATACACTCTCATATAGATATCCTCATATACACAGCTTTTTGTAGTCTTCCTAGAATTACTATAGAAGAAAAAGTAAGCTTGCTAGGCTAAACTAAATACTTGAGACAAATTGCCAAAATGCTTTCCAGAAAGGCTGGACCAATTTATACTTCCACTGGAAATAAATGAGTTCCGATTAACCCAGAATTTCACCAAACTCTCTTCTCACTCTCATATTACATACCACTTATTTTTTGTGTGTGTCAACAATTTGAAGGTAGGTTGAATACATCACACCTCTTCATCCTAATTACCTCAGAATATTCTTTTAAAAAATATTTTTTTACTATTTATATTTTTGAGAGAAAGAGAGAGATAGAGCATGAGTGGAGGAGGGGCAGAGAGAAAGGGAGATCACAGAATCTGAAGCAGGCTCCAGGCTCTGGGCTGTCAGCATAGAGCCCTATTCGGGGCTCGAGCGCACAAATTGTGAGATCATGACCTGAGCCAAAGTCAGATGCTTAACCAACTGAGCCACCCAGGTGTCCCCTACCTCAGAATATTCTAATTATTTCACAGTAACATTATCAAAGTGAGGAAGCCTAATTTAGAGAGTACTCCATGGTTCATGTTCCAATTTTATCAATTATCCCAATAATGAACTTCATAAAAATGGTAGTTTTATTGTTTCTTTAGATTTTTATTACTACTCACCTGGTTTAAGTCTTTTCCTCAACTCTATGCTCCAATATTTTGTTTGTAACATCAGTAACTGAAAATCTGTAGTGAAAAATGAAAGTAAGTGTCTTATTTTCTTACAAAAGAAAGGGAGAACCTAAAGGAAAGGAGTATGTAAAAAAAAAAAAAAATCAACAAGTATTTACTGAATATCCTCTTTTACATGCTTTGAGAAATATGAAGGGCACTCCACAAATGCTCACATTACATTTATTAAAGTTTCTTCACAAAAACTTCCTATTCTCCCAGTAAATTCATTCTGCTTAAAAAACAATTCTATGGGAAAAGATAGTTGCAAATGACATATCAGATAAAGGGCTAGTATCCAAAATCTACAAAGTACTCCCCAAACTCCACACCCGAAAAACAAACAATCCAGTGAAGAAATGGGCAGAAGACATGAA
>JAQQST010001273.1:0-13036 GCA_028646485.1 Cryptoprocta ferox | reverse complement strand
TTTCAACAATAGCCAAATCATGGAAAGAACCTAAATGTCCATCAACAGATGAATGGATAAGGAAAATGTGGTTTTTATCTATACAATGGAATACTACATGGCAATGAGAAAGAATGAAATCTGGCCATTCGTAGCAAAGTGGATGGACCTTGAGGGTGTTATGCTAAGCGAAATAAGTCAGGCAGAGAAGGACAGATACCATATGGTTTCACTCATAGGTCTAACAGGAGAAACCTAACAGAGGACCATGGGGAGGGGAAGGAGGAAAAAGTGTTAAGGAGAGGGAGGGAGACAAAGGATGAGAGACTCTTGAATACTGAAAACAAACTGAGGGCGGAAGGGGGAGGGGGAAAAGGGAAGGGGGGTGATGGTCATGGTGGAGGTCACTTGTGGGGAAGAGCACTGGGTGTTATATGGAAACCAACCTGACAATAAAGTATAAAGTTAAAAAAAAATAAAAAAAGATACATATAGAAGATCATTCATTATAATCAGGTGGGATTGATTTCCAGGATGCAAGAATGGTTCAGTACTTACAAATAAATCAATGTCATACACCACATCATAAAAATGAAGGATAAAAATCACATGATCATCTTAATAGATGCAGAAAAACATTTTACAAGATTCAACATCCATTCATGATAAGAACTCTCAACAAAATGGAGGCAGAGGGACTATAACTCAATATAATAAAGACAATATATGAAAAGCACAGCTAATACCATTCTCAAAGTGAAAAACTGAGAACTTTTCCTCTAAGGTGAGGAAAAAGACAAGGATGTCAACAATAGCCACAAATTTTCAACACAGTACTGGAAGTCCTAGCCACAAAAATCAGACAATAAAAAGAAAGAAGAGGTATCCATATTGGTAAAGAAGAAGTTAAACGGTCACTGTTTATAGACAATATAATACTATACACAGAAAATTCTGAAGACCACTAAAAAAATACTAGAATAAACAAACTCAGTAAAGTGACAAGGCTGAAAATCAATACCCATAAATCAGTAGTGTTTCTATATACTAACAATGAAGTCACAGAAAGAGAAATTTTAAGAACATCATTTACAATTATACCAAAAATAATACCTAGAACTAAACTTACCCACAAGTGAAAAACCTATACTCTAAAAACTATAAAACACTGATGAAAGAAATTGGAGATGACTCAAATGGAAAGATATTTCATGCTCATGGGTTAGAAGAATTAATATTGTCAAAATATCCATGTTACCAAAAGCAATCTACAGATTCATTGCAATCCTTATCAAAATATCAGCAGCAGTTTCAATAAAATTAAAACAAATAATACTAAAATTTGCATGGAACCATAGAAGACTCCAAATAGCCGAAACAATCTTGATAGAGAACAAAGGTGGAAATACCACAATTACAGATTTCACGAAACACTATGAAGCTATAGTAATTATAACAGCATGGTACTGGCCCAAAAACAGACATATATAGATCAATGGAAAAGAACAGAGACTCCAGAAATGAACCTACATTATATCATAAATTAATCTATGACACTGGAGGCAAGAATATACAATGGGAGAAAATACAGTCTTTCAATAAATGGTGCTGGGGAAACTGGACAGCTACATATAAAAGAATGAAACTGGACTACTTTCTAACACCATATACAAAAATAAACTGAAAGTGGTTTAAAGGCCTAAATGTGGTACCTGGACTCCAAAAAATCCTAGAAGAGAGTACAGGCAGTAATTTCTCTGATATCAGCCTACCAACATTTTTCTAGACATGTCTTCTAAGGCAAGGGAAAATAAAGCAAAAACAAACTTTGGAACAACATCAAAATAAAAAGCTTCTGCAGAGCAAAGGAAACAACAAAACTACAGGACATTCTAAAGAATGGGAGAAGATACTGGCAAATGATATATCCAATGAGGGGTTAATATCCCACATATACAAAGAACTGATACAACTCAACACCAAAAAGACAATCTGATTAAAAAATGGGCAGAGGACCTGAATAGACATTTTCCCAAAGATAATATACAGATGGCTAACAGATACATGAAATGATGCTCAACGTCACTCATCATCAGGGAAATTCAAATCAAAACTACAATAAGATATCACCTCACACTTGTCAGAATGGCTAAACTCAAAAGACAATAAACACTTACTGGCAAGGATTGGGAGAAAAGGAATCATCATGTACTATTGGTGGGAATGTAAATTGGTACATCAACTGTAGAAAAAATCTGGAGTTTCTTCAAAAAATTAAAAATAGAAATACCATATGATCCAGTAATTCCCACTATTAGGTATTTACCCAAGCAAAATGAAAACACTGACTCAAAAAGATACATGCACCCTTATATTTATTGCAGCATTATTTACAATAGCCAAGACATGGAAGCAACTGAAGTGTCCATTAGTAGATGAATGAATAAAGAAGATGTGGCATATACATAATGGAGTATTACACACTTATAAAAAAACAATGATATTGTGCCATTTGAGACAACATGGATGGACCTAAAGGATATTATGCTAATTGAAATAAGTCAGACTAAGACATATACCACATGACTCTATTCATGAATGGAATCTTAAAAAAATCCACCAAAAACACAGATGCACAAAAAATATAGAAAACAAACTTATGGTTGTCAGAGGGGAGAGGATTGGGCAAAATAGGTGAAGTCTAGAGGGGGATAAAGGGTTCCAGTCATAGAATAAGTAAGTCAAAGGACTAAAAAGGAAAGCATAATGAATTCAGATAATAATATTGTAATAGCAATGATATGTGTCAGATGGTAGCTATACTTTTGGTGAACATAGCATAATGTATAAACTGGTCAAATCACTCAGTTGTAAACCTGAAACTAATGTAACATTGTGTGTGACCTATTCTCAATATTTTTAAGTGGTATATATACACTTTCTACCTAGTCATGTATATACATGCACAAAATGGAACAACATTCAGCCATAAGAAAGGAGGAAATCTGGCCATTTGTAATGATATGGACAGACCATGATGGAATTATGCTAAATGAAGTCAGACAGCAAAGTCATGATTACACTTATATGTGCCATCTTAAAAAAAAAAAAAAATCCCTGATCTCAAAGATACAGACGATAGATTGGTGGTTACCAGGGGCAGAGATAAGGAAGTGGGAAAAACTGATGGAGCAGGTCAAAAGTTACAAACTTACAGTATAAAATAAATTTCATGTAACTATATATGGTGATGGATGTTAACCAGGTTTATTGCAGTGCTCGTTTTGTGATATATACAAACAATATCAAGTAAAAAAATTAAACAAACTAGACAGCTCTTGTTCAATCTTCCTTTCATCTCCCACTGAAAGAAAAGACCAAAATTGTTGCCATTTCTTAGTTAAGTAGAAGAGGAAGCAATTAATGTAACACAAAGTTCATGGTTAAACCCCCAAACATCAACCCTATACACCATCTGAGCAACATATAAAATCAGACTGGCAAATCAGACTTAAATGAACTAGAGATATTACCAGGTGTTATATTTTGCTAACAATTTCAAGGATAGAGATAAGGGATTCAGATAAAGCAGAAAGATGCCTAGGACATCAAGGAGAGTTATCCTAGTTCCATCTTCCCATGTAAAACATTGGCCCAGAGTAAAAGATGAAATTTCTACAAGTGAAGTCCACAGAGTTACTTCATATAGCATATACATTCCATATTTACACCATAAAGAAGGTTTTAATTGTGAGACTTCTCCATTTAATATGCCAGAGTTATAGCACTTAAATGACATTTTCTAGGAAACCCTGCCTCAAAGATTTTATTAAATAATTCACTATCAGTCAACTACCACTCTCAGACCTACCAAGCAGAGCACCTCCCCTAGAACAGGTCCCTCGGAGGACTCTGGGATTTGGATTCCTTTCACTAAAATTTTCTAAGTCTCCCTCTAGTGTCTGGAACTGTCTGGAGTTGACCATTCAGGCAGGGTGCCCTAAGCTCAAACATGGTCTTACATGGATTCTGGTCACCAGAAACACCTACATCGAAACCTTTGTCTGACTCCAATGCCTAGAACTGGCTAAGACCTGGAACTTATAGGTCTATAACCTATCTGGGTCTTTTTGCTAGAAATGTCTTCTACAGCTTTTTTTAAGTCCCCTTCCAGTGGCTGGGACTGCCTGGAGCCAGTAGTTCCTACAGGCAGAGTGCCACATTTGCTAGAATTTCCTTTTTTCTCTCTCTTTGGAGCACTCTCTCTCCTTTATACTACACACGGAGTTGACCAGGTGCCTTGGGGAACACTGAGATTATGCTTTTGATGTTTCTCAGACCGAGAACCAGGAGGACAGTCATACAAGCAGATTATTCCCACTGACCAGCATGATGTTTCTTTTATTAAATATCATGAGATCTGGTCACCAGAATTGTGCTTACACAATGATTATGTGTTACTCCCATTCATGTCAGACATGGGACAAGGTGAGGGTTATGGATTTCTGAAAATCTAGCAATGACCCTTGGACTTCAGCTACTGGTTTGTGCCCATATGTCAGTTCTCAATTGTCTGTGTCCTGACCATGATTCTGCCTTTCAACTTCAGTACCCTAGAATGGTAGAGGTAGGGATCTTTTATCCTGTATACCATAGTGCTGGCACACAATTCAGTCACCCTACTTTTTGGCAGGCTCTATACCACACATCAGGCCTGAAAAGTTCAAAAGAATATGTACTTGGAATATGTGTTCTTCTATGCTTACACTGTGAAATTCCCAGCAGTAAGTTTAATAAGACCACATATAATTTAATTGTTCACATTTTCTACACACTGTATGAAAGTCTTGTATTTGTGTTTATCAAAAACAAAGTAACATAAAAACCTTTAAGACAGCCCTTGAAGTCCCTATTTATGGGTGGCATGATGGATAATGCAGCATCCTCCACAATGGTATAACCAAAAAAATAAAGAACATGAAGAACATGTTTGCTGAAACTGAACAAAAACAGATGCTGCCTAGCCACCATGAAGAATCATCATAGGCTCTGATTAGAAAATAAACAAATACTTAAGTACCATTTTTCTGTACATCACTCTAAAGTTTCATTAGTAGACCACTATACCCCCATGTATTAATTTTATAATATATTATTTAATCAAAGCATTTATATAAACAAGGCTCCTACCCCCACACTCTCAGAAAATATTTGCCCAAGGCTTCACATGCCCTATAGGCAGCCCTGCAAAGAGCATTCTTCTAGGAATAGTAAATAGATATAGTCTCCTCCTCTTGAATAATATTATGACTCTGTATAGCCTAAGTTCTGGTTGGCAAGGAGATTTGATGGGGTCACCTGCTTTCTTTCCTTTCCCTCAGGGTATCACCCCTGGGTGGAATGTGAATAAATCACAGCCCAGTTGTTTTAACTCCTTTAATTCTGGAAAACAAACAAACAAAATCTTAAAAGGCTGCCAATACAATAACACCTTGATTTGTGAGCACAATGAATTGTGCTCACAGAAACATGCTTGTAATCCAAAGCGCTTGTATATCAAAGCAAATTTCAAGAACCATTGGCTCAGTTGTGATCATGTGACATTCTGCATCATGTACTACTCGTATTGCAAGATACTGCTTGTTTATCAAGTTAAAATTTATTTGAAATGTTTCTTGTCTTGAAGAACACTTGCAGAACAAGTTATCGCATTCCGAGGTTTTACTGTGTTAGAATCCCAGCTCCACCCTATACTAGCTGCATGACCACAGACAGTTACTTAACTACATTGCATTTCAATCTAGTAATTACAAGAAAATCATTCATTTGTTCCACAAATATTTGTTGAACACCTACTATATGCTATGTAATCTTCTATGTGGTGATATATATCAGGGACAAGAACAAAGATTTTTGTGCTCATGAAAGTTCTTAGGAACTCCCACCATCAAAATGCTTTGAAAGTATTTTTAGGTTTAAAAAATATTGTCTTAAAATACCAATAACCTATTATGTGGTCACTTAATCTTTGACAAAGGAGTCAATAATATGCAATGAGAAAAAGACAGTCTCTTCAACAAGTAGTATTGGAGAATTTGGACAGTTACATGCAAAAGAATGAAACTGGGCCACCTCCTTACATCATCCACAAAAATAAAATCAAAATAGATTAAAGACCTAAATGTAAGACATGAAATCATAATAATGATTAAAGGTAGTAATTTCTCTGACATTGGCCAGAGCAACATTTTTTCTAAACATGTCTCCTGCAGCAAGGGAAACAAAAGCAAAAATAAACTATTAGGACTACATCAAAATAAAAAGCTTCTGCACAGCAAAGGAAACAATCAACAAAAGACAATCTACTGAATGTGGGAAGATATTTCTAAATGACGTATCAGAAAAGGGGATAATATTCCAAAGATATAAAGAACTGAAACAACTCAAGATCAAAACAACACAAACAGTCCAATTAAAAATGGGCAGAAGACATGAACAAACATTTCTCCAAAGAAGACATAGATGGCCGACACATGAAAAGATGCCCAACATCACTCATCATGATGAAAATGCAAATCAAAATCACAATGAGATTTTGCCTCACACCTGCTAGAATGGCTAACACCAAAAACATAAGATACAAGTGTTCATGAGAATGCAGAAAAAAAGGAACACTCACGCACTCTGTTGGGAATGCAAACTGGAAAAGACTGGAAGCCACTCTGGAAAACAGTATGGAGGTTCCTCAAAAACTTAAAAATAGAATTACCATGTGATCCAGTAATTCCATTACTGGGTATTTACCCAAAGGTTATGAAAACACTAATTAAAAAGATATATGTACTCCTATGTTTATTGCAGCTTTATTTACAATACCCAAATTATAGAAGCAATTGTCCATCAATAGATGAATGGATACAGAAGATCTGGTGTGTGTGTGTGTGTGTGTGTGTGTGTGTGTGTAAGTAAAATCATGACATTTGCAACTATATGGATGGAACTAGAGAGTATAAAGCTAAGTGAAATAAATCATAGAAAGACAAATAACATGATTTCACTCATATGTGGAATTTAAAAAATAAAACAAATGAACAAACTAAAAAAGAGACAAACCAAAAAAGAGACTCTTAACTATAGAGAACTGATGGTTACCAGATGGGAGGTGAGTGGGAGGAATGGATGAAATAGGTCAAAAGTATTAAGAATATGCTTATCATAATGAGTGAACACTGAGTAATGTATGAAATTGTTGAATCACTATATTGTAAACCTGAAACTAATGTAACACTCTATGTTAACTATATTGGAATTAAAATTATTAATAATACCAATGTCTTAGATGGAGGGTACAGTTGAACATGTACCAGCCAAAAGCCTAATATTAGTAAATATTCAAGCAAAGCTCAATTGGAAACTAAAACACAATATGAAACATTGGTCAAGTATTGTTGGTTTGAATAATGTGCTGATAAGTTGTCTTAAAAAATGTTTTGATGTGTAGGATTTGGATTTCTATGTAAATACTCTATGGCCATTTTAAGCCACCAACAGTAGCTTTCAACCAGCTTGTGAAATTCCTGAATTTTTAACTGTCAGCTGAACAGCAGGTAGGTACAAGTTGGCTCCAGCTTACCACTCAGTTGGGGAGAGTGGGCAGGAGATCAAAGGCAGGAAGAGTGAAATAACTCTCAGTAAGGCAGAGACAATGTCATGGAAACTTAGCCCTACATACACATGCAATTGGTTTCAGGTTAACCATTCTACACACCCACCGGTTTCATGTTAACTATTAACAGCACTTAGTGTTATTTTTTACAAATAATAACTGAAGGTATCAGCTGACCTTAACCTTAATGAGAGCAATGATTAACCAGCTACTAAAACAATTTTATGCTACCTTAAAAGAAATAATGTTCTTTCAATTTTAAGAAGATTTTAATTCTTATGTATTCAGCATTATGAGAGAGTAGGTCTGATATATTTTTACTACTTTGGACATCATCTTCCTTCATAGATTCATACAAACATATATAGACAAGTTCTAATAGCATTTATCATTTCTATATCATACACATATACCATATTTGTATGGTATCCTAAGAAACATCCTACGAATGAACCGACACCCAAAAAACAAATAATGCAGTGAAGAAATGGGCAGAAGACATGAATAAATACTTTTCCAAAGAAGACATCCGGATGGCTAATAGACACATGAAAAGATGCTCAATATCATTCATCATCAAGGAAATACAAATCAAAATCACAATGAGATACCACTTCACACCTGTCAGAATGGCTAAAATTAACTCAGGAAACAACAGATGTTGGCAAGGATGTGGAGAAAGTGGAACCCTTTTGCACTGTTGGTGGGAATGCAAACTGGTACAGCCACTCTGGAAAACAGTGTGGAGGTTCCTCAAAAATTTAAAAATAGAATTACTCCACAACCCAGAAATTGCACTACTAAGAATTTATCCAAAGGATATAAAAATGCTGATTCAAAGGTACACATGCACCCCAATATTTGTCCAGCCAAATTATGGAGTCCAAATGTCCATCCACTGATGAATGGATAAGGAAGTGGTGTGTGTATATATGTATATATACACACAATGGAATACTACTCATCAATTAAAAAAGAATGAAATCTTCCCATTTTCAACAATGTGGATTACGCTAAGTGAAATAAGTCAGTCAGAGAAAGACCGATATCATAGGATTTCACTCATTTATGGAATTTGAGAAACTCGACAGATGGATATAGGGAAAGGAAAGAGGAAATAAAATAAAAACAGAGAGAAGGAAACCATAAGAAACTCTTAAATACATTTAACAAACTGAGGGTTGCTGGAGGGAAGGTGGGTGAGGGGATAGATTAAATGGGTGATGGGCATTGAGGAGGGTACTTTTCGAGATAAGCACTGGGGATAAAATGTAAGAAATGAATCACTGGGTTCTACTCCTGAAGCCAAATCAAGAGGTATGTTAACTAATGTGAATTTAAATTAAAAAAAAAAAAACAGGAAAAAGAAAAGAATGAATGCAATTTCCATACTACCAAAGAACTTTGTATTTGTCACTGCTCTTTCTCAACCACCTAGAAGATTGTGTGGTACATGGAAGGTACTCAATAAACATTTGTGAAGTAATTAATGTTTTACATGTAAAAACTAAACTGAGGCAAAGAGAGATTAAATAACTATCCAAGGTCATAGAACTAGTAAAAAGTAGAGCTAGATTTCAAAAATAAATATTAAAAGTAGGAAGACAAAAGAAGATAGTTACATACAAAGGAAACCCCATAAGGCTTCAGTGTTTTTTTTTTTCAGTAGAAGCTTTGCAAGCTCGAAGTGACAGACAGGATACAAAGTGCTAAATGGGAGCAACCTGCAGCCTAGAATATTCTATCCAGCAAGCCTATCATTCAGAATAGGAGAGATAAAGAGATAAAGAAAAAGACAAAAACTAAAGGAGTTCATGACCACTGAACCAGCCCTGGAAGAAAATTTAGATCTAATTTCAGAGACTCATTTTAGATCTAAAAACACATTCACATTAAAAGTAGAGGGATGGAGAAACAGTTATTGTGCAATTGGATGTCAAAAGAAAGCCAGAGAAGCCATATTTATATGGGACAAACTACACTACTTCAAAGACTGTAACAAGAGATAAAGAAGGACACTATATAGTAATAAAGGGGACAATCCAACAAGAAGATACAATAATTGTAAATATGCACACCAAATATATATAACAATAACAAATATAAAGGAACTAATTGATTATATTACAGTAATAGTAGGGAACTTCAACACCCCATTTACATCAATGGACAGAGTATCTAAGCAGAAAATAAAAAAGGAAACAATGGCTTTGAATGATACACTGGACAAGATGGATTTAACAGATATCTTCAAGAACATTCCACCCTAAAACAGCAGAAAACACATTCTTTTCAAGGGCACATGCAACATTCTCCAGAAGACCTCACATATTATGTCACAAAACAAACCTTAAAAAATTAAAAAACAAATAGAAGTCATACCATGCAGCTTTTCTTACCACAACACTATGGAACTAGATGTCAACCACAAGAAAAAAATCTGGAGACCAAACATACATGGAGGTTAAATAACATGCTACTCTACAGTGAATGAGTCAAACAGTAAATAAAATAAAAAATAAAAAAGTACATGGAAACAAATCAAATGAAAACACGACAGTCCAAACTATTGAAATGGAGCAAAATTGTTCTAAGAGCAAACCATATAGCAAGCAATACAGGCCTCCCTCAAGAAGTAAGAACAATCTCAAACAACGTAGCTTTACACTGAAAGGAGGTTGAAAAAGAACAACAACAACAAAAAAAACCCCTAAAACCAGCAGGAAGAAGGAAATAATAAAGATTAAAAGAGAAATAAGTGACATAGAAACCAAAAACCAATAACAATAGAATAGATCAATGAAACTAGGAGCTGGTTCTTTGGGTAAAAAAAATCAGTAAGATTGATAAACCTCTAGCCAGAGCCAGACATATCAAGAAAAACAAGAAAAGATCTAACTAAATAAAATCACAATGGAAAGAGGGTAAAAAAACAATGAACACCACAAAAATACAATTATAAGAGAATGTTATGAAAACTATATGCCAACAAATTGGACAATCTAAAAGAAATGGATAAAATTCCTAGACACATATAAACTTCTAAAATTAAAGCAGGAATAGAAAACTTGAACAGACCAATTATCAGCAGTGAAATTTTAATTAGTAATCAAAAAACTCCCAACAACAACAACAACAACAAAATCCAGCCATATTGTCTCATAGGCAAATTCTACCAAACATTTAAAGGAGAGTTAATACTATTCTTCTCAAGATAACCCAAAAAATAGAAAAGTAAGCAATAGTTCCAAATTCTTTCTATGAGCTAAGCATTACCCTGATACCAAAACTATATAAAGACACCACAAAGAAAGAGAGCAACTGGCCAATATTCCCGATAAAAATAAATATAAAATTTCTCAATAAAATACTAGCAAACTGAATCCAACAATACATTTAAAAAAATCATTTACCATAATTAAGTGAGATTTATTCCTGGGTGGCAAAGATGGTTTAATATTCACGTATCAGTCACCATGATACATTGCATCAATTAGAGAAAGGTTAAGAACCATATGATTATTTCAATAGATGCAGTAAAAGCATTTGACAAAGTACAACATCCATTCATGGTAAAAACCCTCAACAAAGTAGGTTTAGAAGGAACACACCTCAACATAATAAAGGCCATCTTGGAAAACCCACAGGTAACATCATCCTAAAAGGGGAACAGCTAAGAGCCTTTTCCCTAAGGTCAGGAATAATACAAGTATGTTCACTCTCACCACTTTTATTCAATATAGTACTGGAAGTTTTAGGCCCAGCAATCAGACAACAAAAAGAAATAAAAGCATTTAAATTGGCATGAAAGAAGTCAAGTTTTCACTGTTTGCACACAAGATACTCATGTAGAAAACCTAAAAGACCCCACCAAAAAACTGCTAGTCCTGGTAAACAAATTCAGTAAAGTCACAGGACACAAAATAAACCTACAGAAATCTGTAGTACTTCTATATACTAACAATGAAGGAGTAGGAAGAGAAATTAAGGAATCAATACCTTTTACAATTGTACACAAACCAATAAAATATATAAGAATAAACCAACCAAAGAGGTGAAAGACCTGTACTCTGAAAACTATAAAATACTGATAAAAAAAATTGAAGATAACACAAAGAAATGAAAGACATTCCATGTTCATGGATTGGAAGAACAAATATTGTTAAGATGTCTATATTCCCCAAAGCAATATATACATTAAATTCAATCCCCATCAAAATACCACCAGCATTTTCACAGAGCTAGAACAAACACTCCTAAAATTTGTATGGAACCCTAAAAGATTCTGACTAGCCAAAGCAATCTTGAAAAAGAAAAGCAAAGCTGGAAGCATCACAATTCTGGGCTTCAAGCTTTATTACAAAGCTGTAGTCATTAAGACAGTATGATACTGGCACAAAAATAGACACATAGATCAATGGACCAGAACAGAAAATCCAGAAATAAACTCACAATTATACGGTCAACTAATCTTCAACAAAGCAGTAAAATCCCACAGGAAAAAATCTCTTCAACAAATGGTGCTGGGAAAACTGGAAAGCAACATGAAAAAGAAAATGAAACTGGACCATTATCTTACATAATACACAAAAACAAACTCAAAATGGATTAAAGACCTAAATGTGAGATCTGAAACCATAAAAACTAGACAAGAAGACAGGCCGTCATTTCTTTGACATTAGACATACGAACTTTTTCCTAGATAGGTCCATGAAATGAGGGAAAGAAACAAAAATAAACTATTGGGACTATATCAAAATAAAGAGCTTCTGCACGGTGAAGGAAACAATCAACAAAACTAAAAGGCAACCTAGAGAATGAGATACTTTCTTTTTTTTTTTTTTTTAACTTTATAGTTTATTGTCAGGTTGGTTTCCATATAACACCCAGTGCTCTTCCCCACAAGTGACCTCCACCAAGACCATCAACCCCCATTACCTTTCCCCCTTCCCCTTCCCCCCTCAGTTTGCTTTCAGTATTCAAGAGTCTCTCGTGTTTTGTCTCTCCCTCTCCTCCTCCTCCCTCTTTTTCCTCCTTCCCCTCCCCATGGTCCTCTGTTGGGTTTCTCCTGTTAGACCTACGAGTGGAAACATATGGTATCTGTCCTTCTCCACCTGACTTATTTCTCTTAGCATGACACCCTCAAGGTCCATCCACTCTGCTACGAATGACCAGATTTCATTCTTTCTCATTGCCATGTAGTATTCCATTGTATAGATAAACCACATCTTCCTAATCCATTCATCCGTTGATGGACATTTAGGCTCTTTCCATGATTTGGCTATTGTTGAAAGTGCTGCTACGAACATTGGGGTACATGTGCCCCTATGCATCAGCACTCCTGTATCCCTTGGGAAAATCCCCAGCAGTGCTATTGCTGGGTCGTAGGGG